>BLSH010498750.1:851035-863084 GCA_018402905.1 Glandirana rugosa
CCATAACACTACCAAAAACCCTACCAACGCCTCTTCCTTCCACGTCTCTCCCTAGTGACAATTCCATTTACTCCCAACCCTCTAGGGGAAAGGTCCCGTGTCAGTACAAGGGACGTCCCTGTTTTGACCTCTCACGTTTTAAACCACGTCGTGACGTATATTTGGTTATTCGGAGGTTTCGTTACAGCAGTGATCCCAACCACAGTGGACCACACTTTTGTTAACCACAGTGGGATTCTCTGGGAGGGGGGTCTGTACTTAGTGAGGGGGTCTATACTGAGAGAGGGGGTCTGTAGTTAGTGGAGGGGGGTCTGTATTGAGGGAGGGGGGACTATAGTTGGTGGAGGGGGGGTGACACCAATTGTTTTCACACCAGGTGACACCAACCCTAGTGACGACATTGCTTTGGAGGCTTATTGGTTTATATGCAGTGCTGCACCAAATTTTGCACTCTCCAGTTTTGTCCCTGCAGGGAACATGACTGTGCCCTGGAAAGGGGATCTCCCAACCCTCATTTACCTTAACAGTGATCCCTCTCTGCACCTTCCTTCTCCGCAACCATCCCAAAAACCATCACAATACCTGGCACGTTCAAGTATGGAGGGGCATGTGACTTCCTCCTTTGTGATAGCACCTTGGACAAGCAAGTCACCAATAGCATTCAATCTACATGGACGAAGTGTGATTCTTTATGTCCTGCATGGACAATGTGCCAGTGTCTCGCTAACTAAAATGGCTGTGTTACCCAAAGTATATTTAACCACTTCAGCCCTGAAAGGTTTTACCCCCTTACTGACCAGGCTATTTCTTGCACTACGGCACTGCGTTAATTTAACTGACAGTTGCGCGGTTGTGCGATGCTGTAACCAAAAAATTGATAAAATTGATGTCCTTTTTTTCCCCACAAGTAGAGCTTTCTTTTTTTGGTATTTGATTACCTCTGGGTTTTTATTTTTTGCACTATAAACAAAAAAACAATATGTTTTACATTCTGCTATAAAACTATGTAAAAAAATCTAATTTCTTCATTAATTTAGGCCAGTATATATTCTGCTACATATTTTTGGTAAAAAAAAATCCCAATAAGCATATATTGATTGGTTTGCGCAAAAGTTATAGTGTCTGCAAAGTATGGGATGTTTTTATGGCACTTTTATTTTTTATTCTTTTTTTAACTAGTAATGGCTGCGAAATTGCGGCGGGCAAATTGGACACCTAACTGACACTTTTGACACTTTTTTGGGGACCAGTGACATTATTACAATGATCAGTGCTAAAAATATGCACTGTTACTGTACTCGCCAGGGGCGATCAAAGGGTTAAGTGTGTCCCTAGGAAGTGCTTGCTAACTGTGTGGGGGATGGATTGACTGGAGGAACACAGAGATCCGTGTCCCTGCTTAGCAGGAACAGAAGGTCTCTGTGTCCTCCCCTGTCAGAATGGCGATCAGCCTTGTTCTCTGGGGAACGATCGCAGGTGGCCGGCGGACATCGGGTCTGCCGGACCCGCTGATTGGCTCCCCCTCTGTCCAATGGGCACAGTATCTGTTGCACGAAATGATGTACAGGTACGTGATTTCACGCAATAGAGCCGCCCTGCCGCAGTATATATGCAGTAGGTGGTCCTTAAAGCTTGATTCACAATAATGCATTTTTTGATGCATTTTGCAGAAATGCAAGAAATTTTTTTTAACATGGGTTCCTATGGAACATGTTCACATCAATGCATTTTTGTGCCTCTGCGTTTTTGGAAAAGGTCGGGACTTTTTTTTTCCTCGCAAAAAGCAGCATTTTGCATGTAATAGACTTCAATGGGCATGCAAGAAAAATGCAAGTGCTGCGTTTTTGATGCATTTTTACCACGTTTTTGTCGCAATTAGCGTTTTACATTTGCCTAGCAAGAAAATTTTTCCCCAAAAAAAGTAAAAAAAAATATTAAAAATTAAAAAAAAATGCAAATTGCAAATCGTGGCAAAATCGAGGTTAAAAACGCATCAAAAACGGTAAAAAAAATGCAGAAAGCACAGCAAAAAGCAGTGAAAAAATGCTGAAAAGCAAAATGCATTAGTGTGAATCGAGCCTTAGTGGGAGTAGGAGCAAAGTGTCAGAATTGGCCCGGGAAGCAAGTGGTTAAAGAGAAAAAAATGTGGCGCCACGATGTCTCAAAAATAAAACATATACAATTTTATTTGATCCATCCATTAAAAGGTTGGTCCTTGACCCTACCCTTGATGGGAGGATCTAGCTGGTCCCCCTTGGCATATATCCCAGCCTTTTGAGCCCGGATATGTGCATACCCCTCTGACCATAGACGGGTAAGTGTCACCTACTAAACCCTTATGTTTCATCACCTGCATCCAAGGTGATGTTTGATGCAGCTCTGCTGCAATCTGTGTTGAACTATATCTCACGTGTATCTTTAGTGCTCATATGTTTACTATTCCCTTACAGTTTTCCTATATTTGACAACTGACATATCCTCAGTACATACTGCCATCCCACCCGGCCCCCATTGCGCCTGTCTTTCTCTGTGACTTATACCAATATTATTGGTAGGTAATTGCTATAGTCTCAAACAGAGATCTACTCTGTATTCTTCTGACCTGCTCTATCCCTCTGCTATACAAGGTATGGCCATAACAAAATGTCTGTATGATCCCTACATCAGATATTTTCTGGACCACCTTTCAATACCCAAGGGATCGCTAGACAACTGGTAGGTCCCTGCAATTATGTGGCACCTCTCCTTATTTTAATATATACACAATTCAGTTCTCTTATTCCTTTTTTTTTTTGCAGGAGTCCTTAGTCTTTTGCCTTTTCATCTCCAATATCTGCACCTTGGATATTCTCTTCAATTTCTTAGGATCAAACGGATATCCATCCCGCCTTTTGCTCATGTTGGACTGAGATGGGAGGGAATGACTGTTCGACATTTGTATTGACCTTCAATTTTGCCACCTCTTTCAGCTGGTCAGTATGGATTGGTCAAATGTATTATAAACTTGTTAATACTGAATAACATTGTGTATGTCTCCTTAAATTGGTTTTTCCTTCTTTATCGCACATAGAGGTTTTAATTGTGACCACTTCACCCCTGAAGAAGAACTATCGAAACACGTTGGTCTTCCCCGCCACATTGTGGCGATGCAAGTGGTCCTTTTTGCTGTTTGTGTTTTTAGTCTATCAATTGTGTATGTTTTTCACGATGTAACCCCTTTCAGTGTCTAGTATCATCACCATTGTTATCCCTTTGATGGCAGACCTATCTGTTCAGGTCTGTCTATCGCAACTTTTAATCTACTCGAATAAACTATATTGTTTTTTGATCCAAACTTGTTTTGATCTTTGCTCCTTCAGGAGGTTGGTTTCCGCTAAAGTCCCAAAGTTGGGGGTTCACTTTTCCATATTCACATCCATTAAAAGGAATCAAAACCTGTAATTATTGATGTGTTTCTGCCTTTTACATAGGCCTTAGTCATAATCATGACTAATCGTATATCTTTTATTTTTGAGACATCGTAGTGTCAGATTTTTTTTCTCTTTGATTTAACCCTTTCCTGTGCCATCAAAAAACTAGAAAAAAAATAGATTTTGTCTTTAATTGGGCGTTTGACTACCTGAGTACTGGGGCTGTCTGAGCACATGCGTCTTGATCTCATCCTGGTTATTATTAAGGGCAATTTTGCGGTAGCATCACGATTTCAGGAGATGTATGGACAGGAAAGGGCTAAACCCTGTCAGGTCTGCATTGATGTCTGGGAAGGCTTATCCCTCGATTTGTCCTGGTGACCATTGTCACTACGACAGAAAGTGATGAAAAATCCAAATTTCCTAGTGGTCTCTAGAGGAGGGATAGGGGGTAGGGATACTCATTTGTGTGATTTTCACTCACTTTCCACCGCGTCTCTTGGACAGAAAGTGAAAGAAAATCTCCCCAAGATAAGGAAAGTCCCATCTTAGACAGTTGTCCCCATTGAAATAATAATACAAAAAATGGTGCTGCGCTACTCAATATTGGCTAAATAATAATAATAATAAAAAATAAATATCAAAATCTTCCCAATATTAAGTCCCATACACTCTAATAAAGTGATAAGTCAATACATGGTCTCGAAGGTCAAAGATGTCAATCCATCCCATGAAACTAATTTAAAATCCGTGCTCCACCCAGGGCCGTATTAGCATAGGGGCTATTGGAGCTGCAGCTCCAGGCCCCTTCCTTAAGATAGGCCCAGCCCAGTAGAGTGAGTGAGTCACTAATGCTGCCCAGCCCTGCTCTGTGTGCAGTGTACACATGATATGTAAAATTTTCTCTCACCCTCCTCTATTTCTCACCCCCCTCTCTATTTAAATTAATTTGTTTCAATATTTAATTTGTTTTAACAAAAATTGTTTGCATTTTCGTTGTATTTATTTCCATAGAAAGGGACAACAAAATCCACAACACCAGGTCCACAATGCTCCTAATCCACCTCAAAAGAAAGTGCTCCACCACCAGAAAAAATGGCAGCTCATCTGAAATACAGGTCTTAAAAGCATTATAATTGGACTAAGATCATTCCATCCATCGGATTCCCACAAGATCATCTTAGGACCGGACTGTAAGGTGGTAGATTCCCTTTAAATCCTCCTATATGGTGGCATCAGGTTCCCTTTCAATCCATGGCAATGGACTCACCAACTTTTTTGCTACATCGACCCACCCAAGGGAGACAAAAGGAAGCCTCCATTGTTTGAATGAAAATGAATCCATATACAGACGGTCCCCTAGTTACAAACATCTGACTTATGAACGACTCCTACTTACAAACGGAGGGAGACAACAGGAAGTGAGAGGAAATCTCCCCCTAGGAAGGGAAATTCACTCCTGTAAGAGTTGTTATGGGAAAAAGGGGTCTCCCCTGAAGCTTCATCACCAATCCTTGTTTCCACAAAAACCCAAAATTTTCAAAATCCAATTATCATTGGGACAGGAAGTGAGGTGAAATATTCTGAACAGAAACATAGACAGCAAACCAAGCATTACAGGGGTGTTACCCCTTCCCTATGCTATCCAAAAAGCTTAAAAATATTTTTTTTTGGCTGAAGCTACACTTAAAAAATGTACCTGTTCCCACTTACAAACAAATTCAACTTAAGAACAAACCTACAGTCCCTGTCTTTTTTGTAACCCTGTAGTAGAGCTGCACGATTCTGGATAAAATGAGAATCACAATTTTTTTGCTTAGAATAAAGATCACGATTCTAGGCGTAACATCATCTTTCATATTACACAAAACAATTGGGCAAACTTTACTGTTTTTTTATTTAATTGAAGTATATTTTTTCCTAAAAAATTGCTTTTGAAAGACCACTGCGCAAATACAGTGGGACATAACATATTGCAACAATCTCCATTTTATTCTCTAGGGTCTCTGTTAAAACAATATATATATATATATATATATATATATATATATATATATATATATATATAATATTTGGGGGTTCTAATTAATTTTCTAGCAAAAAAATACTGATTTTAACTTGTAAGCAGCAAGTGTCAAAAACGGTTTAGAAATATAATTTGTGTTCTTTATGGGTAATGCACAGGTTCACTTTAAAAATAAACAGAATACAAGTAACTCAGTTTTTTCTACAGAAGAGGTAAGATTGCATTTCTACATTAAGGCCTGGGTCACACGTATGCATTTTTTAGTGTGTTTTCAGTTTTGCAGAAACACACTACAGTCCATATAACATGGTTTCCTATGGGTCACATTCACATCTGTGAATTTTATGGAAAGGGCCAGGGACTTTTTCTCTGGTTTTTGGTTCCATAGACTTCAATGGATCAAAAATTTGTATTGAAAAACGCAAAATGCACCTGAAATATGTAAACTGCTACCTGCGCAGTGAATCCGGCAAAATATTTCCAGGTGCGTTCATTATGGGGACAGTGATGCCTTACATTAAATTTACCAATCCTCTTACTAGAGATCACAGCAAAGTCCAGGTTGCAAGTACCACATCCTGTGATGCCACTGAATCATTTGTACAAGAGTGCAGATCTATAGCCATAGCACAACATGCAATTGCTATGGAGCCCAGGAGCACAGGGGGGCCAGCATTGTCTGGCAGCTCATTGGTTTATGCAGGCTCCAATAACATTTGGAAAATACAATACATTTGGATAAAATGGTTGTAAAATATATATAGTTTAGAACCCTAGAAAAAATTGCTATGAAAATAATATTCTTTATTGCTAGAATAATAAATTCAGAAATGGAGATTAGAGACACAGAGGGCCCTAAATGGTTTTGCTATGGGCCCTATCACACATTTATAGCAACTCTGCATACAGTATATAGCCCAAAAATCGAAACGAGTGAAATGTCAAATTTTAGGCAAAATTCAGCCATTAAAAAAACCTGCAGAAGTATTTTTTAATGCTGAAGTAGGTTAACAGGGCTGGTACAAAGAAACAAGACTGGTATAAGAATGGTAAATGATTGAAACAAGACTGGTATGACTGGTACAGGACTGGAACAAGACTGGTATAAGACTGGTACAAGACTGGTATATGACTGGTGGTATAAGACTGGTACATGTTTGATACAAGGCTGGAACAAGACTGATACGTGGCTGCTACAAGTCTGGAACAAGAATGGTACATAACTGGTACAAAATTAGAACAAGGCCAAAACATATAAACAGGCGCCACCCTAAGAGCTCCTGGTCACGGAGAAAAAGCCTTAAAAAATTGTTAAAATCACTATGAAAAATAGTCTTATTGTGGCAGCTGCTTAAAAAATGTCCAATCTAGAATACATAGGGTTAATCACATACTAATTAACAGCAGTGCACACATTGCAATGCCCCCTCACATGAAGTCGGATCGTTGAAACCTACTCCAGTGAGGGTCTTCACGGCACTAGAGCAATTGCCAGGACACTACCCGGGAAATACAAAAGAGCTGACGGGCATATTTGACATGGCGATTTGTTTCATTGAAGCATGATGTTTTTAACTATCTGGTACGTTTAATGCATGGCGAAGGGAGTGTGACAATAAAAGTTTTACAGAGTTACGCTATAGTGTTGTGCTTTTTGTTTTAAGTGACATATAAGCAATACATATCTTGAGAAGGAAGGACGGCCAGAGTTCCAAGTGAATCGGACATTGTGGGAGTGCTATATGTGATTAACCCAATTATTGAGGCAATCCATCCCTTGAGAAGGAAGGACGGCCAAAGTTCCAAGTGAATCGATCGTTGTGGGAGTTCTATATGCGATTAACCCAATTATTTAGGGTAAGTGTCTAATTCATAGGGAGCGGGCAGCACTTGTGGTGGTGGTGTTAGCCGCACTTGTAAGAAGAACTTGACATGCAATATATCTCATATCGAGAATTTAAGATTGCAACTTGTATGGAGCATGTATCAATGATTGTGAGCAGGAAAGATTGTATCAGAGAACTGTTGGTCACAATTTGACAAATGTTTTATTAAGACTTGGACATTGCAATGTTGCGCGCTGCTGTTAATTAGTATGTGATTTAAGCCTATGTATTCAGGACTAGAACATGACCGGTACAAGAATGGTACAAAATTGGAACAAGATTGGCACATGACTGGTACAAGAATGGTACAAGACTAGTACAAGACTGAAACAAGACTGGAACATGACTTTCACAAGACTAGAACAAGACTGTTACATGACTGGTACAAAAATTAAACAAGACACCTAGTTCAAGAATGGTACATGATAGATACAAAACTGGTATATGACTGGTACAAGACTGGAACATGACTAGTACAAGACTGGTACATGACAGGTACAAGACTAGAACAAGGCTGGTACATGACTAGTACAAAATTGGAACAAGACTGGCACATGACTAGTACAAGAATGGTACATGACTTGTATAAGACTGGGACAAGATTGGAACAGGACTAGTACAAGAATGGTACATGACTGGTACAAGACTCAAACAAGACTGGTACACGACTGGTACGAAATCTGGAAGAAGACTGGCTCCTGACTGGTACAAGAAGATTGGAAAATGACTGGCACAAGACTAGAACAAGACTGGTACATGACTGGTACAAGACTGGTGCAAAATTGGAACAAGACTGGCACATGACTGGTACAAAAATAGTACATGACTAATACAAGCCTAGAATAAGACTGGTCCAAGACTGGAACAAGACTAGTGCAAGTCTGGTACATGACTGGTAAAAAAATGAATCATGGCTGATACAAGAATGGTACATGACTGATACAAGACTGGAACAAGACTGGTATAAGACTGGAACAAGAGTGGTGCAAAATTGGAACAAGACTGGCACATAACTGCTACAAGAATGGTACATGACTAATACAAGACTGGAACATGACTGGTACAAGACTGGAACAAGACTGGTACAAAATTGGAACAAGACTGGCACATGATCAGTACAAGAATGGTACATGACTGGTACATGACCAGTACAAAATTGGAATAAGACTAGTGCAAGACTGGTTCAAGAGTGGTACATGATAGGAACAAGACTGGTAACAAGACTGGAAAAAGACTGGAACAAGACTGGTATATGACTGGTACAAAATCTTGGCCAGGACTGGCACCTGACTGGTACAAGAAGATTGGAACGTGACTGGCACAAGACTAGAACAAGACTGGTACATGGCTGGTACAAGACTGGTGCAAATTTGTAACAAGACTAGCACATGACTGGTACAAGAATGGCACATGACTAATACAAGACTGGAACAAGACTGGTACATGACTGGTACAAGGCTGGAACAAGACTAATGCAAGGCTGGTACATGACTCGTAAAAAAATGGAACATGACTGGTACAAGAATGGTACATGACTGATACAAGACTGGAAAAAACTGGTATATGACAAGTACAAGACTGGTGCAAAATTGGAACAAGACTGGCACATGACTGATACAAGACTGGTACATGACTGGTACAAGACTGGAACAAGAACGGTACATGACTGATACAAGACTGGAACAAGACTGGTACAAGACTGGTACAGGCAGTCCCCGGGTTACAACCAAGATAGGGACTGTAGGTTTGTTCTTAAGTTGAATTTGTAAGTCGAAACAGGTACATATTTTAAGTGTAGCTTCAGCCAAAAAAAATATTTTTAAGCTTTTTGGATAGCATAGGGAAGGGGTAACACCCCTGTAATGTTTGTTTTGCTGTCTATGTTTCTGTTCAGAAGATTTCACCTCACTTCCTGTCCCAATGATAATTGGATTTTGAAAATTTTGGGTTGTTTTGTAAACAAGGATTGGTGCTAAAGCATCAGTGGAGACATCTTTTTCCCATTATAACTCTTACAGGGGTGAATTTCCCTTCCTAGGGGGAGATTTCCTCTCATATCCTGTTGTCTATCTTCGTTTGTAAGTAGGAGTCATTTGTAAGGCGGATGTTTGTAACCAGGGGACCGCCTGTACTTGTCCTGGTTCATTGAGAGTACTGAAGCCAATGGATGAACATACGAGCTAGAGCTAATATTTTCAGTAAGGGAGATGAGGTCTGTTTTTGGCCAGACATTTTAGGCACACCAAATTTACAACATCAACTGCTTTAATCAAATGTTATTACTCTAAAACCCTCACACAATAACGTGTTGCATGGAAGCAGCCTATTCAAATGAATTGGGTGCCAGTGCACCAAATAGACAAAGAAATCAGACGTGAGGAGTTTTTTCTGATACAGGACCACAGCACTAGGGTCCCTGTTTCGAGTCTTGACCAGGACACCATCTGCATGGAGTATGCATGTTCTCTGTGTGTATGTGTGGGTTTTCTCTGGGTTCTCTGGGTTCCTCCAACACTTTGAAGACATGCTGTTAGATTACTTGGAGTGCCAAGATGGCCCCCTCTCCTTCTAAGTACCTTGAGTCCACAGGGAGAAAAGCGCTATAGAAATACAACTTGAATTAAATTAAACAATGAAACACACAATAGTGCCCTTAAGTGCATTGTGGTGCATGTGCATCAATAGTGTGTTCAGTTAATGCATGGGGGTGCCATTGACAAGAAATGATTGTGCAATGTGTTAACGCATGTAATGCATCTTAACCTGCTTTGCAGTAACACTCACGCTACTACAACACGCCGCAGTGGAGAGGTCTAAATGGGCCCTTAAGGCATGCTAAAGAGTACCTAAGGCATACTAAAACGACAAACAATCATATTGGTTGAGGGGCACTTAGAATGCCTTAGGGTTCAGGCACATGGACATATCTGCAGGCATATGGACATACAGCATACAATATGCCTATATTTGTGGTGCCTAGGAGCCCCAGCCCAATGAGGACATGGACAGCAATAAAAAAAAAACTGAAAGAGGTTCAAACCCTTTCCACACAGTCCCAAAAAAAGCTAGAGTTACACTTTAAAGTATCATAAATGGCATTGCAGCTTGATAAATCAAGGCCACTAAATGATGCAACCCCTGACCCTAACTGACAACTTAGCACCTAAACTTAAAGGAGATGTATGACAGAAATATGGAAGCTGTAAACAGACAGCAGAGTCCATTTATTCCCTAACGCACATAAAGCCGAGCAAGCTTAGCCCATGTCCCCTCTGCCGATACTGAGCCGACACAGACCTGCTATTCACCCGATCTGCTCCGATCAGCAGGGGATTTGTAAGTGGATTCCCTGCTGATTGGAACGGAATCCGCCTCCTGTGAAAGGGGCCTCAGATCTCTGTGCTGAGTTCCCAGGTCTACACACCTTCTGTGCCCATTATAAGGGTTTCCCACCATCCCTACACTGAGTTCCAATATCTGTACACCTGCTGTGCCCATTATGAGGTTCTCCCACCATCTTGGCACTGACTTCCCAGGTCTCACACCTGTTGTGCCCGTTGTAGCCCATTCCTAGGGCTGTACACCTGCTGTACCTATTATGTGGAGTTCTCACCATTCCTTCACTGAGTTTCTGAGTCTGCCCTACCTGTTATCCCAATTATGAGGAGTTCCCACCATCCCTGTGCTGAGTTTCCAGGTATATACACCTGCTTTGCACATTATAAGGGGTTCCCACCATTCTTTAACTGAGTTGCTGGGTCTGTGCAGCTGTTGTGCCCATGAGGAGGGGTTCCCACCATCCCAGAGCTGAGTTCCTAGGTCTGCACACCTGTTGTACCCATTATGAGGGGTTCCCACCATCCCAGAGCTTAGTTTCTGGGTCTGCACACCTGCTGTGCCCATTATAAGGGGTTCCCACCATCCCAGAGCTGAGTTCCTGGGTCTACACACCTGTTGTGCCCATTATGAGGGGTTTTCACCATCCCAGAGCTGGGTTTCTGGGTCTGTGCACCTGCTGTGCCCATTATGAGTGGTTCCCACCATCTCTGTGTTGGGTTACTGGCTCTGCACACCTGCTGTGCATATTATGAAGGTTTCCCACCATCCCAAAGCTGAGTTCCTGGGTCTGCACACCTGTTGTGCCCATTATGACTTCTTATCATCCATGCATGGAGATTCTAGGTCTTTACACCTGAGGTGTCCATTATGGGGTGTTCTCACCATCTCTGCACTCAGTTCCAGGGTCTTCCCTTGTTGTGCCCATTATGAAGGGTTCCCTCTATCCCTGCGCTCAGTTCCTGGGTCTGCACACCTGTTGTGCCCATTTTGAAGGGTTCTCATCCTCCCCAGCATGAAGATACTGGGTCTTATCGGAGGTCCTCACTATTCCTGTGCTAAGCTCCTGGATCTGCACACCTGCTGTGCCCATCATGAGGGGCATCCACGACCCCTGTGCTGAGTTCTAGGGTCTGCTGTGCCCATTATGAGTGGTTCCCACCATCTCTGTGTTGGGTTACTGGCTCTGCACACCTGCTGTGCATATTATGAAGGTTTCCCACCATCCCAAAGCTGAGTTCCTGTGTCTGCACACCTGTTGTGCCCATTATGACTTCTTATCATCCCTGCATGGAGATTCTAGGTCTTTACACCTGAGGTGTCCATTATGGGGTGTTCTCACCATCTCTGCACTCAGTTCCAGGGTCTTCCCTTGTTGTGCCCATTATGAA
>BLSH010498750.1:881192-903895 GCA_018402905.1 Glandirana rugosa
CACTTGAATTTTGGTTAAGTATATAACATACATTTATTTTATCCACATGACCAGGGAAATTTATTAGGTTTTTAGACTATGTACTTGATTTTTAGTTATGCACACGTTCCATTATAATCATTATTTACACGGTCTTTTAAAGTATTATGTTTTGAGTACACTTTTTTTTTACTTTTGTCTTAGTTATCAAACGTTCTAGTTATTATGTCAGGTGTGTTATATGTTTATTCATGTTGATACAGGTTTACACGTTTAATTATTTAGGTTTAACATACCTGCTAGGGTTGAGGTCGTCGTTACTATTTCACGAGGGTCACGTTTTTTTGTTTTTTTGCACTGGGAGCACTTTATCATTGCTGCTGGAGTTGGGATCGTCCATACAATTTGGATTTATTAATTTGCACATTTGGACATAGTTGTACTTATTTGTATATTGTGTGGACTGTATTATTGATCTTGCAAACTATTGATTCTGTTTTCATTTTTTTTTCACATGAGTTTTGTATTATGAAATTTTCTGGCACATTTATTACTAATATTACCTTGCACACGTATTGATTTTTAGTTCATGTATCAGATTTTTGGATTATTTAAAGGGACCAGTACACCTATTTTATTTACATACAATATATGAATTGGTTTTAAGTTCACGCATATGAAATTTTGATTATTTAAAGGGGTAAGCGCACCTGTTTTATTTAAGTTTATTTATTAAGTCCAGTGTTCAGACTAGTCTGGTGCTGCTATTCTGGAAGGCCTAAGAGTGAGTTTACTTTGCTATTTACAAATAGAAGATTAAAGGGTTATGATGTGCAAGGTGGGAAAAGGGAATACTGTGATACAAAATTCATTCTCCTGGACTTATCAAAATTTTCAGCAAGTTCAAAAGCATGTCAAGAAGAAAAAACATATTGGAAATAAACACTGCAAGTAAACAATTAAAATACTTGATTTTTCTGTGTTTTACCTGCAATTTTTAAGTCAGTGACAGGGTCTCTTTAAGAAACACAAACATTGTTTTTCTTGGTTATATTCATAGATGGAAACATTTTGAAGCGATTCGGCACTGGAAAACTGGCCTTAGAACAGTTTAGAAGTTCTTAGCAAAGCAAAGTATGTGACATCAAAGAATATTCTGCCATTTTGTTCCATCTGTGCTCTTTAATCTCAGAGTAAAGGAGCTGAATAGTTTATATCCCCCGACACATGTTTCTTTTCAAAGTGTTTTTTCTTCTTTTACTTAACCGTGTTTGTAGTTCTAAAAAAGAATGATCTTTAAAGATTCCAAATATATACTCCAGCTATTTAAACAGGTTCTTTCGACATTCCATGTATCGAGCTGTCTCTTTGTGTTTGCACATCCGCAGAGTGGTTCTCTACCTACATTTTTACAATTCTTCATCCTTGACGTGGTTGCAAGTTGTGATTGTTGACACTTTGGTCCAGTCTATGTGGAGTTGGAAATTTTTGGCCCAAGGGGGAAATTGTCCCGTGAATTTTACAAGTCGTCTTTGTGAGTAGGAAAGTAAGAAGGAACATAAGTCCAAAATTCATAAGGTGGATGCATTGAAGAACAGACCTAAGGTCTTTAATGTCCTTCCATGCAATGCAAGATCCCTTGGCACCACTAAAGAAGAGAACCAACTGCATACTGGAACTGGCAGGGAGAAAGCTTATGGGACTGTAAATTAGGGCAAGTCATTTTCTTAAATATGTGCCTCCTGGTTCAGCCTTTATCAAACCTTTTACCCCAATGAAACCCTTACAATGAATTTCAGTTCTCATGGAAACCCTGCTAAGATTAATCCATTGGTGGTCATTGGAAAAGTGCCCCTTGTGTAGCGCTACCCCCTTAGGAGCCGCTGGATATGATGGGCCCTCTGTTCTTTGCCTCGACTTTCTCAAGAACCTCAGCCCCTCTGGCAAATCGGATTGAGTGTACAAATGTACAATATTACAGGAAATCACTGAAATAAATACTTAGTACCCAATAGTAGTGCTATATCAAAGGAAACAGGTACCAAACCCGGTAGTAAAGGCAAACTTATTATATATTGTGACCCAATATGGTTGGTAAGTAAGCAAGCATAAAATGGATTAACAATGGTGATAACATAATTTAGCGTACAAAATATTAACAGTAGGGATTTGGCATAAGATGACATTTGGCGTCCAGATCAGCATAAACAATAGCAAGGCCACCTCAAGTGCAGCAGTGAGCAGTAGTAACGTTTAATCTGCTAAATGCTGCTCTTATACCTAACTTCCAAGGTGATGATTGTAACGGCATGTGAGAGTATCCGTTTAAGGTTTTAGTTTTAGCCAGGGATCCTCACATCCAAGTTAAATTACTGCACAGAATTTATTATACTTCAGCTAGGCTGGCTAGTATTTATGGGTCCGTCTTTACTGGCAGATTTTGTTTATATATTTTGGCACTGCCCAGTAATACAGGGATTCTGGCTGGGAGGTACTAGCACTTTACAAGAACATACGTTCCTGCCGGTTCCTTTGACAATACCGCTCTGCCTTCTGGGACTGGTTGAAGATCTGGAGCCACTTAGGGCTCAGAGGATTCTTCTGTCTATGACACTTTTTATGTTCTTAAATCCATACTTTTATACTGGAAAAAAAACGTGAGGCTCCTTCTCTATTGTTTTGGAAAGGCCTCACAAATAAAGTACTGTTGTTATATAAGGCAATGTACTTGAGTAGGGGGTGCCCGAGAAAATTTGAAAAGGTATGGCAGTGCTGGTTGGCTGATACATCCACTATTGGATGACACTTTCCCATTGACTCTCAGTTAGCTATGTGGTTTTTGGTAATCATGCTATCTGTGTGTAGCACCCTCTACCTTGCTAGAGAGAGATTTTTGTTAGCTGAGGCAAATTTAGTCAATTCTGACTGGAAGTCAGGCCTGATTGTTTTGGTTCTGGGCTGGGAGTGGCTCAGGGTAGGGCTGGGTGTCTCACAGGTGGTGTCATCAGAACCTCTAACTTTTTTCCAGAAGGTTCTGGTGTTTTATCGAAAGAGAGATTCCTAGGAACCTTCCGGCAACATACATGCTCCACGGTTAATACGAGCCTTACACAGAGAGAAGAGTTTTGGCACCCGGAGGTTGCCCCTTGGGGGGGGGGGGTACTGTCAGGGAAATGGGCATGATCGGCGCTTCCCGGCATGCATGCGCGTGCTCAACGGAATGGGATAGCGCACGCACATGCGCAATGCGCACACATGCAGTGTCCAATAGGATCCTCTATCCCTATAAAAGGCTGCTCATAATCCATCCAAATTGTTAGATTGTCTTCAGCCCTCCAGTGTTCCTGAACTTGCATCCTGTTTACCTGCTTGATTCCTGTTGTGACCCGGCTTGACTTCTTGACCTGCTCCTGATTTCTCTGCGGTGTTTGACCCTTGGCTTGCCCACGGACTCCTCTCTGCTGATCTCCTGCACTCGACCTCTGACTTGCTTAACGGTTTCTGCTTGATCCTTGGTGGTTGACCCCCGGCCTGATTTACGGACTTGCTTTCACCTGCTCATCTGTGTTTGACCCCCAGCCTGTATTAAGGACTTTATGCTGCTCTGAACTCCTGCATTTACCCAGGCCTTACAAACTTCCTCTACACCTGGTTCCCAGTCCAGATCCGGAAGTGTGCTGCATCTTTGCCGGGTGTTCACTGCCATTTGGAAGACTGCTTACAGCTACTACCTGTTACCAGAGTTCCTGCTGCACCGACAGTCTTCAATTGTCCTCTGCACAAGCTCACCCATCTCCACTGGTGACCCATGCTTCTTTCTGCACTATGCTCTCTGTCTCAACCTCAGAGGTACACTGTGTTTAGCTGCAAGGGGAGCCTTTCTCAGTATCTCAGCCTCAGACCAGGTACGTGACACCCTTCCTTTGTCTCATCTACCATTTACAGTGCTTGATTTAATTTCTCCTTCTACTTTGGAAATCTCAGGGTTATCCCTTAGAATGGAAGACACAATGCGAATACCTATTGCCCTGTCAGTGCTATATGCACTGCAAATACATGTGTGTATATATATATATATACTGTATATATAAAATTATTAAACCAGGCAGCAGTCAGGTACCCATGTTAATGTTCAATTTGACTTTATTACACTGCTGGGTGTTGCACTAATGTTGTACACAGGGTCTCAAATTTAGGCCAAATTGGTGGCCTCACAGCCTTCTGGGGCATGTCACAGGTTCCAGCAGGCTGCAGGGCCATTCACACAGTGCAATGGGAAGTCCCAAGGAGTAACAACTGGCTTCCCACATTAAACATGCCGACCAGGGCCACCATCAGGGGGGTACAGGCAATACTGTTGTAAGTGGCCCCAGTGTCTCAAGGAACCCTTACAACAAAGACTTTAGCAGTCTTTAACATTGGAGTCTATAGGACAGGATCACCCAGTTTGGGGACACCGTTCTCCCGAACCATAGCTGATAAAAATACCAAACTTGGGGTCACATGGAGAGAGCCCCCTGGACAACAATTGATCCAAGTTTGGGACCTCCAGCACTTATGGTTCGACCGTACGGGGTCCCCAAATTGACCGGTCATTGACCGGTAATTGTTGGGTGATTTCCGGACTTAACATTGGAGTCTATGGGAGGGGGGCACCTGGTTTGGGGACACCGTTCTCCCGAACCATAGCTGATAAAAAATACCAAATATGGGTCACATAGAGAGGGCCCCCTGGAAAACAACTGGTCCAAGTTTGGGGCCTCCAGCCCCTATGGTTTGGCCGTACTGGGTCCCAAAACTGACCAGTCATTGACCGGTAATTGTTGGGTGATTTCCGGACTTAACATTGGAGTCTATGGGAGGGGGGCACCTGCTTTGGGGACACCGTTCTCCTGAACCATAGCTGATAAAAAATACCAAATATGGGTTACATAGAGAGGGCCCCCTGGGCAACAACTGGTCCAAGTTTGGGACCTCCAGCACCTATGATTTGGCCATACCGGGTCCCAAGACTGGCCAGTCATTGACCTGCAATTGTCGGGTGAATGTCGGACTTAACATTGGAGTCTATGGGAGGGGGCACCCAGTTTGGGCACACCGTTCTACCGAACCATTGGCGATAAAAATACCAAACTTGGGTCAAATGGAGAGGGCCCCCTGGACAACAACTGGTCCAAGTTTGGGACCTCCAGCACCTATGGTTTGGTGAGAGGTCTTATTGCAAACATTGAGTGATGCTGTGCTGCCTCTGCACTTTTTTAACCCCTTGGATTCCACACTAGCATGCATTGCACACTTCACTTCACTTGAATGGGTCATGCTTGGTAGGCTACACCTGGTAAGTGTGACAGGGTGTATAATTCCTACTGGGGCTGCAACATGTGTACACTCCTGGCCGGCAACAACGCAGTTGAGTACAAACCATGATACGATTTTATTTTTCTACCAAAAAGTGTTGATTCCCAATATTTACTCTTATTGCTCCATCAACTTATCCTTTAAATTTCATTAAAACCAGAAACTTGTTCTCTTGGGACAGATTGGCTGGGCAGTGAAGGGTCCTAGCTGTTTTTTTACTTGTAGAAACCTCCCTTGTGTAGATAATGATATCCAAAAGCCCTATTATGAGGTGCCACCATCTTAGATGTGATGTCAGCAGCCTCAGAGGTGCTGTCACTCAGATGACATTCTATAGCAGCCTTTCCAAACCTTTTTACCTCAAAGGAACCCAAAAAATAATTTTCAGTTTTGGGGAACCTCTGTAAAACCAACTCATTGGTAGTCAGTGTAAAATATGCCCCTACATTGGTGGCCAGAAGGGAACATGCCCCTCCTTACAGTGATGGTCAGAATGCCACCCTTACAGATCGCTAAAAAGATCACTGGTGGTATATGAAATTCAATTTTAAGTGGTTTAATTGTGGGTTAGGGTTTTTGTGACACAGTCATCTAAATAAAGGTATTTTTTGATACATTAACATTATTTTTGATTTTTGTTAATTGTGTTGGTTTTAGGGGCCCTAAACCCTTTTAACCACCTCAATACTGGGCACGAAAACCCCCTTTTCTGCCCAAGCCATTTTTCAGCTTTCAGCGCTATCACACTTTGAATGACAATTACTCAGTCATGCAACACTGTACCCATATGAAATTGTCTTCCTTTTTTCACACAAATAGAGCTTTCTTTTGGTGGTATTTAATCACTAGCGTGTTTTTTATATTTATTGTGCTATAAATAAAAAAAGTTTGAAAATTATTTGAAAAAATGCCCTTTTCTTTGTTTCTGTCATAACATTTTGCAAATTACTAATTTTTCTTCATAAATTTTGGCCAAAATTTATACTGCTACATATCTTTGGTAAAAATAAACCAACTTGGTGTATATTATTTGGTCCTTGTGTAAGTTATAGAGTCTACAAGCTATGGTGCCAATCATTGAAAATTGATCACACCTGATCACACCTGATGTACTGACGGCCTATCTAATTTCTTGAGACCCTAACAAGCCAGGAAAGTACAAATACCCCCCAAATGACCTTTTAGACATTCCACAGTATTCAGTAAGTTGCATGGTGAGTACAGAGGCCCAACATGCAGGGAGCACCGTCAGGTTTTCTAGGGGCATAAATTACACATCTAATGTCATGACGACCTATCACATTTTTGAAGGCCCTGGAGCACCAGAACAATGGATTTGCCCACAAAATGACCCCATTTTGGAAAGCAAACACCCCAACAAATAATCTATGGTGCATAATGAGTCTTTTGAATGGTTCATTTTTTTCCAGAAGTTTTTGAAAAATGTGGAAAATAAATGAAAACGCATTTTTTTTACACAAAGTTGTCAATTTATTAGATATTTCCAACACATAGTATATACATAGCAAAAATGACACCCAAAAATACATTCTGCTACTCCTCCTGAGTATGGCAATACCACATGTGTGAGACTTTTACACAGCCTGGCCACATACAGAGGCCCAACATTGAACTAGCCCCTTCAGGAGTTCTACGAGCATAAATTACACATCTCATTTCTCAACCACCTATTACACTTTTGAAGGTCATGGAGCATCAGGACAATGGAACTGCCCATAAAATTACCCCATTTTGGAAAGCAAACACCCCAATGTATAATCTATTAGGCATGATGAGTCTTTTGAACATGTCATTTTTTTCCAGTAGTTTTTGGAAAATGTGGGGAAAAAATGAAAACACATTTGTTTTACACAAAATTGTGCATTTATATGATATTTCCAACACATAGCATGTACATAGCAAAAATGACACCCCAAAATACATTCTACTACTCCCCCTGAGTATGGCGATACCACATGAGTAAGACTTTTACACAGTCTGACCACATACAGAGGCCCAATATTGAACAAGCACCTTCAGGCGTTCTACGAGCATAAATTACACATCTCATTTCTCAATCACCTACCTTTTACATATTTGAAGGTCCTGGTGCACCAGGACAATGGAATTGCCCACAAAATGACCCCATTTTGGAAAGCAAACACCCCAACGTATAATTTATGAGGCATAGTGAGTCTTTTGAACATGTCCTTTTTTTCCAGTAGTTTTTGGAAAATGGGGGAAAAAAATGAAAACGCTTTTATTTTTATTGTCCATTTATATGATATTTCCAACACATAGCATCTACATAGCAAAAATAAACCCCAAAATACATTCTGCTACTCCTCCTGAGTATGGCGATACCATATGTGTGAGACTTTTACAGGTGATGTTTACTGATAGGTGATAATGGTCACTGACAGGTGATTGGCGATGGTCACTGGTGGGTGACTGGTGGAGGTCACTGATTGGTGACGAGTGTCTAGCGGTGGTCACTGATGGGTGACGGGTGTCTGGCAATGGTCACTGATGGGTGAAGGGTGTCTGGCGGTGGTCACTGATGGATGACTGGCAGTGGTCACTGATGGGTGATGGGTGACTGGCAGTGGTCACTGATGGGTGACAGGTGACTAGCGGTGGTCACTGATGGGTGATGGGTGACTGGCGGTGGTCACTGATGGGTGACTGGCGGTGGTCACTGATAGGTCCCGGGTGTCTGGCGGTGGTCACTGATGGGTGAGGGGTGTCTGGCAGTGGTCACTGATGGGTGACCGGTATCTGGTGGTGGTCACTGATGAGCAGGGCCGGTGCAAGGATTTTTGTGTACACAGGAGAAGGTGCATTTTGGTGCCCCCCCCCCCGACCGTCCTCCCACCACCTCCTCTCCTCCAGCAGACAGCAACACTGTAAGGGGAACTCCGCTGAATGGGGCACTAGGCATCATGATTTAAGGGGGAATGCTGGAAACTCTGTTGTAAGGGGGCTCTGGTGGCAGAGCCCCTCCTACATTAGAGTTTCTCTTTACACCAGAGTTTGCAGAGTTCCCCCTTATGTCAGTGTCCTCTCCCCTTCCCCCTTACCTTAGGGTTCCCAGTTGAACTTCCCTTTTGAATCATTGTCCATTCAATGCATATAAGCAGTAGGGCACTGTGGGAAGGGTTTAGGCCACCGTGGACGGGCTGTAGGGCACAGTAGGAAGGCGGGTTGTAGGGCACTGCAGGCTGGCTTGGATTCAGGCAGACTGTTGGTCCTCTCTCCCCCTCCCATCCTCTCCAAGCTACTAAAAACAAAGTGCCAAGCACAGTGATGTCATGTGCACCCTCCCTTGCCCGCCCTGATGCCCAAGTTAGGCCAAGCTCAAATGTCTAATAATCTGCTGATTCCGGAACTGTGCATGCACAAAACAGAGCTGGGGAGAAGCTGCCTTTTATAAACAAAAAAAAATCATACATCATATAAGCATTATATTGAGGGACCCCTGGATTTCCCGCCCTCCCTCTCCTGCCGCCCTAAGGCGGCCGCTTCGGCTTCCTTATGCTAGCACCGGCCCTGCTGATGGGTGACGGGTGTCTGGCAGTGGTCACAGATGCGTGATGGGTGACTGGCGGGGGTGACTGATGGGTGACTGGCGGTGGCCAGTGATGGGTGACAGGTGACTGGCGGTGGTCACTGATGGGTGATGGGTGTCTGGGGGTGGTCACTGATAGGTGATGGGTGTCTGGGGGTGGTCACTGATGGGTGACTGGTCACGGTCACTGATGGGTGACAGGTGGTGGTCACTGATGGGTGACAGGCCACGGTCACTGATGGGTGACAGGTGACACGCCACGGTAACTGATGGGTGACATGCCACGGTCACTGATGGGTGACACGCCACGGTCACTGAAGGGTGACAGGTGACGCGTCATGGTCACTGATGGGTGACGGGCGACAGGCACGGTCAGTGATGGGTAACAGGCCACAGTCACTGATGGGTGACACGCCATGGTCATTGATGGGTGGTGGGTGACACGCCACGGTCACTGATGGGTGACGGATGACACGCCACGGTCACTGATGGTTGGCAGGTGACACGCCACAGTCACTGATGGGTGACAGGCCACGGTCACTGATGGGTGACGGGTGACAGGCCACGGTCACTGATGGGTGACGGGTGACAGGCCACGGTCACTGATGGGTGACGGGTGACTGGCCACGGTCACTGATGGGTGATGGTTGAGAGGTGCACTTTATGCTAGCAGTCTGATGACAGGTGCACTTTATGATGACATGTGCACTGTATGCGGGCAGATGGGGTGACTGTTGGGTGACAGGTGCATTGGGTGGGGCAGGATTGATGGGACAGGTGTGTTTGTGCTTTACACTGATCAGTAACTCACTGATCTTAGCTCTTCTATCTTCACACTAAAAATTGTGTGAGGAGAGAAGAGCTGGTAACAGTGAGTTACCGCTCTATTTACATTACATGTGATCGGCTGTGAGTAGATCACAGCCGATCACAAGGTAACAGCCGCCGGCCAACAGGTGATACCAGTGTCGTTGACAGGCAGTGTTCCCTGAGAACACGCCGCCACCGACATGCACGGGCAGTGCACTCTCGATTGAGCGCATGCGTCGTATGAATGGGGGAAGTAGCATTTGTGATCAGCCGTGATTTCATCACGGCCGACCACATGGTAAACAGCCATGACCAATGGCTGTTCACCCCCGTCGGTGACCCGGTGTGTCCCGGGGACATGCCACCATCGACAGAGTCGAGATGCACGTGCCTGATCGCGCGCAATCCTGGCTTCAAGGGCCGACGTCACATGACGTCTGCCTGCAACGAGAGCTGCACCGCTCCGCCGTCATTTGATGGTGGGTGGTCTTGAAGTGGTTAAATATTGTTATACTAATTATGTTTTTCAAGTCAAGGTGGTTTCCTCTGTAAATTTTTGATACATTAATATTATTTTTGATGTTTGTTAATTAATTTAGTTTGAGGACACCTGAAGCTATTCACTCCAAGAAGGGGAGAGGGCTAAGATATGCAAGGAAGGAGGGGCTGTAATAGGGGATTGACTCTCCTGGACTAGTCAAAGTTCAAAGGCAAGTGAATAAATTCTAATTTGTAATTGTTATTATAATTGGAAAGAAAAAATACAGTGAGTTGGCATTTATTTGTTTTTTTCTGTACATTTACCTGCAATTTTTTAAGTTGGTGCCAGGGCTTCCTTAGGAAACACATTCAATCACCTGGCCTACAGACCACCAAGGAACACAATAATGGGATATACAATACTTACTTCAAAGACAAAATACCAACTGCAAATTCTCATCACTGGAGTCCCCAAGAGATATAAGGAGATGGTATGTAACTATTACATGTAAATATGTAAATATTACATTTTGGGAGGGTTATCACTTTAAGGCTCCATGCACACTGGACGCTATAGGGCTGTTTCAGCGTCGGGCAGGAGACGCTGCTCACAAAACGTTCTATTTGCAGTGTTTTGTAAGCAGCGTTTAGCGGCGTTTTTCGGCGTCTGCGTTTTTTGGCTTTTTTTTTTTTTACTTCATTGGCTTCCATTGACTGCAAAAAACGCCAGACGCCGATATACCGGCGTTTAGCGGCGTTTACCGGCGTCTGGCGTTTTTTGTGGTCAGGAGAACGACGTTTGAACGCCAATTCAGGGCGTTTAGATAACAGCCCAAAAACGTCACTGCTGATAAAAGACAATAAACGACCATGTGTGCATGGACACATAGGATAAAATAAAGTGGCGTTTTTGGGCTGTTAAAAAAAACGCCAAAACGACCAAAAACGGTCGTTTTTGAGATACAGTGCATGGAGCCTTAAACAGAACTCAGCTTTTAAAGGTTAAATAATTTCTCTCTAAAGAAACAAAAATCATATTAAATTGGCTTTGTAAAATAATGTTTGAATTCTAAGCTATTTTTAACTCAAGAATATTTTTAGACACAAAACATGGTCACATGACTGAGAAACGCGGAAGGCAAAAACAGGTAAGCAAACCCCTGCAGGCACTATCATGAAAGAACTTGTGTCACAAGCTTTTTATTATTTTTATGACTTGTGAGAGAGCCGCGGTGATTCACAGAGAGCTCTGCCTCGGCTAACAAGCACATGAAGTGCTTGGATGTGCCGAAAAATCCCTTATTCCAGTACTGAAGCATCTCTAAAAACAAAGCAATACCTGCAAATCTTTTATTATCAAATAATCACAAAATGAAATGTTTTTCCATTAAATTAATTAACAGTAAGGCTCCATGCACACTGTATCTCAAAAACGACAGTTTTTGGTCATTTTGGCATTTTTTTTAACAGCCCAAAAATGCCCCTTTATTTTATCCTATGTGTGCATGCACACATGGTTGTTTATTGTCTTTTATCAGCAGTGGCGTTTTTGGGCTGTTATCTGAACGCCCTGAATTGGCGTCCAAAAGTCGTTCCCCTGACCACAAAAAATGCCAGACGCAGATTAGCGCTGGTAAACGCCGGTTTATCGGCATCTGGCGCTTTTTGCAGTCAATGGAAGCCAATGAAGAAAAAAAAAAACGCAAAAAAACGCCGGTAAACGCTGCTTACAAAACACTGCAAATAGAACATTTTGTAAGCAGCGTCTCCTGCCCGACGCTGAAGAGCCCAGATAGGGTCCAGTGTGCATGGAGGCTAATTGTTTTCAGGATAAGCATTTAGTTTATTTACAAACATGAAAAAAGCAGTTTTGTGAATGATATGTGAATTCAAGATTCCCACTCAGTTGCTTGAATAGTTTAATTTGCTGAATTTACACAATAGGCCCCTTGTTAAGAGAAGGTTTGGTCCACATCAGACCTTTGTAGGCTGGGACTAGGGATGAACCGAACCAATTGATCCAAGTTTGAGTTTTGATCATGTACTAGGCTTATTTATAACCATCATTTCAAGGGCATGGTCAACGTTCCTTACTGAAACGTGGGTTTGTCACTTCCGGGTCCTATGTGACATCACTTCCGGGTTGCGAGCTGGAACAAGGCTTTTAGTGCCTGCCGGCTTTGGGCAGGCTTGGAGAAGCCATTACCTATCCCCTGGTATCCAGGCACCCTACCATGTGAGTGCAAATACACTATATAACCAAAAGTATTGGGGTGCCTGCCTTTACACACACACCTGAACTTTAATGGCATTCCAGTCTTAGTCCTTAGGGTTCAGTATTGAGTTGGCCCACCATTTGCAGCTATAACAGCTTCAACTCTTCTGAGAAGGCTGTCTGCAAGGTTTAGGAGTGTCCATGGGAATGTTTAACCATTCTTCCAGAAGCGCATTTGTGAGGTCAGGCACTGATGTTGGACAAGAAGGCCTGGCTCACAGTCTCCACTCTAATTCATCCCAAAGGTGTTCTATCGGGTTGAGGTCAGGACTCTGTACAGGCCATTCAAGTTCCTCCACCCCAAACTCGCTCATCCATGTCTTTATGGACCTTGCTTTGAGCACTGGTCCAAATCATTTGGTGGAGAGGGGATTATGGTGTGGGGTTGTTTTTCAGGGGTTGGGCTTGGCCTCTAAGTTCCAGTGAAGGGAACTCCTAAGGCGTCAGCATACCAAGACATTTTGGACAATTTCATGCTCCCAACTTTGTGGGAACAGTTTGGGGATGTCCCCTTCCTGTTCCAGCATGACTGTGCACTAGTGCACAAACAAGGTTCATAAAGACATGGACCTCAACTCGACACCTTTGGGATGAATTAGAATGGAGACTGCGAGCCAGGCCTTCTCGTCCAACATCAATGCCTGACCTCACAAATGCACTTCTGGAAGAATGGTCAATCATTCCCATTGACACACTTCTAAACCTTGTGGATAACCTTCCCAGAAGAGTTGCAGCTGTTATAGGCAAACTCAATATTGAACCCTACAGACTTATGCCCCGTACACACGGTTCGACGATCGCACATACGATCGCGTTGAATCGTATGTTGGTTGTTGTATGCAGCATACTGACTGCACTACATGATCGTACGTCCGGGGAAAGAACGTTCAGGTGCATGTAATTAGCATCCAGCCATTCCTGACTTTGGGCATGCGTGTTTTGCACAATACAACTTTGTTGTACTAACTGCTCTGTACACAGGATACAACGGTCGTATGCGAGCTTGTTGGTACGACCAAGTTTTCTAGTTTGCTCATACAACTCCCTTGTACGACCGTCGTACGTTTGACTGTTTAAATCGCACATATGAACGATTGATATTGCATACAACGGTCGTGAGTACGACCTGTTGTATGCGATCGTCGAACCGTGTGTACGGGGCTTAAGACTGGGATGCCATTACTGTTCAGGTGCGTGTAAAGGCAGGCATCCCAATACTTTTGGTAATATAGTGTATCTCTTTGTTTTTAATGCCAAATTTGTAATAAAATACTATGCTATGATACTCTTTAATATGTCTCCTACTGGGTCACTTCACCTCTGATGAGCAATCATTAGGTGGAGATAAAGATTGAGAATATCAGCATAAGAGAGCAAATAGCGCATTTTGACCTACCTGTAAAAAGGGGTCAGGCATTTCTGGCGAGTTTACATTCACACTTTTGGGCACAAGAGGTGAACACATAATAATTTGATGATGAAGAAATCATGGTGTTGGAAATTTGTCACTTATGGATTTATAATTGATTATTTCAATTATTATACTTGTATCCATTTTTTTTTTGTTTAATAAGTTTTTATTATTATTATAAGAAAATACAAAGATAAGTACCATACAAGTGAGGCATGTATCATAGTGACACAGTATATAAAACGAGGGTTCAAGATCCAAAGACTTAGCATCTTAATGTGTACAATACCCAAAACTAATTTATACACCATAAGCGTGTCCCTTGAATGGCAGAAAGGTAAGGTAGAAAAGAGAAAGGCGTGTGAGACAAGGGGAAAAAATAGGAGAGCAAGAGCCCAGAGAGGTAGAATTAGAAAAAGGAAGTGCTGGTGGGGGGGCTATATTCCTGCTGCAATACCTGCAAGCATAAACCTTGTAGCATGTCTAGTAGTATATTACGGTTACACCAAGCTATTGTGAAGTGAGATCGGCATCTGTAAAGGTAAGTATCCATTTTTTTTTCATTTGTATCATGCATTATGGTCACATTTCATTGTTTTATCATAAGTTAGCGCCTACTTCTTTGTTGTTTTTCTAATTTATAGTCATAATTATATTTGTAGTCCTTTTATGGGGGTTATGACAAATGGCCCCAACAAGATATTGTGCTAAACCTGTAGGTAAATAAGAGAACCAGCACCTTTGCAAAGTGGAAGAGCGGGTTTGATAATAAAGTTGGCAGTGCCTCCATCCAGGACAGGGCCCCTGGGAACAGAGGGGATTCCCTTCCTAGGAAATTAACCAGTAACCTAATTAAAGTAATTGGGAGCAGAGGAACTACTGCAACCATCATGTAACATTAACCATAAGTATATAGATACACACAAGTATGGAAATAATACAAGCTTTAAATAAGAAAAGATTAAAGCGGAGTTCCACCCTGTTAAAAGTCAGCAGCTGACTTTTAACATTCAGCCACTCACCTGTCCCTCGTTCCAGCGATGAAGCCGCCCGAGGGCTCGCTCGTCTCCCCCTGCCCTCGCCGGCATCACAAGTCTGGGCACCTGGCTTTGGCTTCAAAGCCGGGCGCTCACTGCGCATGCATGAGTCGTGCTGCGGCTTGTGAATGGCTCGGCGTATCCTCTGGGACCTGTGAAATGTCCCAGAAGACTGCAGAGAGGGAGAGGGGAAGGTGGACTTCCTTTCCAGAGCCGCGGCTTCAGGGAAGGAAGTGGACCAGGGACCCTGTGAAAACAGGGTCCCTGGTCACCCCCAAAAAAAAAGACATGCCAATTGTGGCATGTCAGGGGGTCACCTTCCTTTAAAGCGGAAGTTCCACTTTTGGGTGCTTTAATAATAGTGTATACATCCAATATACAAACAGGTATTATCTACAAAGGGCCTGGTAGGAATCCTGGTGGAATTGTGCACATATACCTGAGTATAGAGTTGTGCTCATAAGTTTACATACCCTGGCAGAATTTATGATTTCTTGGCCATTTTCAGAGAATATGAATGAGAACACAAAAACATTTCTTTCACTCATGGTTAGTGTTTGGCTGAAGCCATTTATTATCAATCAACTGTGTTTACTCTTTTAAAATCATAATGACAACAGAAACTACCCAAATGACCCTGATCAAAAGTTTACATACCCCAGTTCTTAATACCGTGTATTGCCCCCTTTAACATCAGTGACAGCTTGAAGTCTTTTGTGGTATTTGTGGATGAGGCTCTTTATCTTCTCAGATGGTAAAGCTGCCCATTCCTCTTGGCAAAAAGCCTCCAGTTCCTGGAAATTCTTGGGCTGTCTTGCATGAACTCCACGTTTGTCATCTCCCCAGAGTGGTTCAATGATATTGAGGTCAGGAGACTGAGATGGCCACTCCAGAACCTTCACTTTATTTTGCTGTAGCCAATGACAGGTCGACTTAGCATTGTGATGTTGGAATGTCCAAGTACGTCCCATGCGCAGCTTCCTGGCTGATGAATGCAAATGTTCCTCCAGTATTGCATTCATTTTGCCATCAATTTTGACCAAATTTCCTGTGCCTTTGTAGTTCACACATTCCCAAAACATCAGCGATCCACCTCCGTGTTTCACAGACCTTGTTGCCTCCAAATGTAGCGTTTATGGTTGTGTCCAAAAAGCTCAATTTTGGTCTCATCAATCCAAATTACTTTGTGCCAGAAGGTTTGAGGCTTGTCTCTGTGCTGTTTGGTGTATTGTAAATGGGATACTTTGTGGCGTTTGCGTAGTAATGGCTTTCTTCTGGCGACTCGACCATGCAGCCTATCTTTCTTCAAGTACCTCCTTGTTGTGCATCTTGAAACAGCCACACCACATGTTTTCAGAGTCCTGTATTTCACCTGAAGTTATTTGTGTGTTTTTCTTTGCATCCCGAACAATTTCCTGGCGTAAATTTTAGTTGGTCTACCTGACCGTGGTTTGGTTTCAACAGAACCCTTCATTTTCCACTTCTTGATTAGAGTTTGAACACTGTTAATTGGCATTCTCAATTCCATGTATATCTTTTTATATCCCTTTCCTGTTTTATACAGTTCAACTACCTTTTCCCACAGATCCTTTGACAATTCTTTTGCTTTCTCCATGACTCAGAATCCAGAAACGTCAGTGCAGCACTGGATGAAAGATGCAAGGGTCTGTCAGGAGTCCAAAAACACATTGACCTTTTATACACACACACTTATTACAAGCAAACAGATCACAGGTGAGGATGGTTACCTTTATTAGGCATTCAAAACCCTTTGTGTCAACTTGAGTGCATGTTATCAGGCCAAAATCACCAGGGTATGTAAACTTTTGATCAGGGTCATTTGGATAGTTTCTGTTGTTATTATGATTTAAAAAGAGTAAACACAGTTGATTGATAATAAATGGCTTTAGCCAAACACTAACCACGAGTGAAAGAAATGTATGTGTTCTCATTCATATTCTCTGAAAAATGGCCAAGAAATCATAAATTCTACCAGGGTATGTAGACTTATGAGCACAACTGTATATTGTTTTTAATAGAGATACATCCAGATGATTGTTGCAGCATAGTCCAGTTGCAGGGACCCCTGAGAATTGTCACATTGCAGCTTTTGTATTTGTGTCAGAGACCTAAAGACAAATCTGTGGTTGGTAAGGAAACCCTTCAGCCATTGTCCAACCAGCCTGGAACGCAGCATTTCACCAGCAGAAGCAGTGGTATGTGAAAACAGAAAATTATAACCGCCCTTCTAATTGAAAAGATATAGTAAATATGAAAAAAAAGCTGCACTACACCAGTGAGATATTATCACAAGACATAAATATTACAAAAACTGTGTTGTGCTAATAAAACAACAAATAAAATCAACAAAATAGTCCATTAAGTCCATATAATGTGAAGTGAACAAATTATGTATAAACAAATGTGTAAAAGTCTTTTGTCCGAAGTTTCCTCTGCCCAAATTGTATACACCACTTGTGTGCACACATTGCCACCAGTAAAAGTATGCAGTTACCAGAAAGCCATGACCACCTGTTACGGGGGGTCAGAGAAAGCCTTATTACTCCAGTACTCCTAGCATGCCATCCACGGTCAGTGAGTGGGAGAACCAGCTCTGGATGGCGTAAACCCCTTGCTCCAGACCATTCACGGTGAGCCAAGAAGATAAATGCCTCAATAGTGTAATATTGTCAAGCAAAAGGTATTTATCAAAAGTATTGCACTTACACGTTTGAGGATAAAAACAGGCGTTCAAATAACAATGATCCAGACGCGATGACAGGAAACTCCACCTCAGCCCGACCGGTTTCATCACAAGGAGGACTTCTTCCGGGGCATGAAGAAGAGACAAAGCAGTGGTATGGCACTGTAACTCAGATTCAGCCTGTCTGCTTAGTCCCTAGTTTCTAATCTGTCATGCAACAGCACCTCTTATTACCAGAAGTGGCCACTGGATGCCAGGGGAGGGCTGTCAGCCTTAGGCCTGGGGGGCAAGTGCAGTCAAGTGGCCCATTGAACCACCGAATCAGCTCACCATCCATGCCCACCTGGTTATATAACGGATATTGATGTTATGAAGCAAGACGAATATGATACAATGTGGTAACATAATTTAATGTTAATAGCAACAAAGGAGTTTTAACAAAAATAATGCATCAATGTAGCTCATCAGTGCCCACCAGTGCAGCCTCACCAGTGCCCATCAGTGCCCATCAATGCAGCCGCACCAGTGCCCATCAAATGCAATCTGATCAGTGCCCATCAATGCAGCCACGCCAGTGCCCATCAGCACAGCCTGATCAGTGTCCATCAATGGAGCCCGATCCGTGCCCATCAATGCAGCCTCGCCAGTGCCCATTAGCACAGCCTGCTCAGTGCAGCCTGATCAGTGCCCATTAATGCAGCCTCACCAGTGCCCATCCAATGCAGCCTGCAATGCAGAGAGAGGAGAGCCACCAGAGCGGGGTTCTCCTGCTTACCTGGCATGGCTGCTGTCATATGAAGTCCCGCCTCCTGGACCCACTCCTGTGATAGACATCACCAGTGTGCTCTCTATTATAGAAGCTGGTTCGGGAGGTAGGACTTTGTAAGTGGGAGATCCGCACTCTGTGTAATCCAGCGATATCCCCGAGGCAGCCCAATGGGCCTAGCGGAATCCATGGTAGGGCCAGCCCCGGGTGCCCCCCTTTGCCTGCAGTTAGTTGGTGGCTGCGTTCCTGGCCACTACTTCCTTCATCCACAAGAAGAAAAAAGTGTGAGCGGGCAACGGCCGTCGGCCATTTTGAATGTAAGTTAGGGTGGCCTAGGGGGCAATTGCCACCCTGCCCCCTGGCCCAGCCCTCCCCTGCTGGATGCCCAAACTGACACTAGCCTTTGCTGGTTATTGAGCCCTGAGCTAAAATTAGCTATAGAAGCCCAGACCAGAAGGGACAGGGTTAACTAAAATAAAAAGAGCTGCATGAAAACTCTATTGCAACAAACAGGTTCAACGACTAATATACTGGAAGATGACCGCTACACAAATAGAGTGGCACAGACCTAGCGATCTGGCACTGTGCATGTGAGATCACAATACTAGGACAGAAATTATGGGCAGCTGCAGTTAAACCATTAGACCATAAAAATATGTGCCTAATAGTATCTGCTTCTCGTCTGGGAGAAAATACAGCAGCAGTAGCAGCCCCCGTGTTTATAAATTCATGTGGCTCAATTCTCTATCTCTATTCCTCCTTCTGGCCTTTCAGACCCAGATGACAAAGACAGAATTGAACAAATTGAGACAAATCGAAGCCAAACTAAGTTAAACAAGCAGTAAGAGCAAAAGTTTTTTTTCTTGTGAGATGACAGTTTTACATAAATGGATAAAAGCTAATCAATGTAAGCACCCCTGTCAGTGGTAAATGGTTTGCCTCAACACTCTTAACTGATACATTTCCAGGAGAGCTTGTTCTGTTGAAAAAGAACAGATTTACTGACCAGATCACCAGGTGAAAATATAGGAAAGAAAGCCTAAAAAAGAAAATGAATGCAGCCATCACATCTAAGAACTCGTAGGTTGCAATATAATACATATTTTCTTTTGGGTTTAATACCACTTTAAGCAATAGAGACACTTACAGTTAGTAGAGGGCAGCAGATCCCTACATATTTTAAGCAGAGAATAAATGTTTTTTTGTGTGTCTTTTAATTTGTGTGGCCCTAAAAACACCCCAGACATACAGGCTCATAGCCTATAGCAAAATACTGTACCTGTGAGTGTGGGCCAACTGCTAGGTTTAAATAAGCCCATATAACCTTAAAGAGCACCATTCACAATGGAACATTCCAAGTTTTCAGCACTGAATACAGTATTAACCTCTTGAAGATGTTAAATCTTCTTTCTGTCCAGGCCATTTTTACAGTGTTCAGCACTGTGATACTTTGACTAACAATTACTCAGTTATGCAACACTGTACCAACATCAATTTTATATCATTTTTTTTAAACAGAAAGCTTTGCAATTAAATAATTCTTCTTCATATAGCCAAAATGTGTTTTGCTACATTTATTTTGTAAAAGTCAGGGTACATGTGAAAGGTATAGAGTCTATAAACTATGGTAAATATATGTGAAATTTATCAACCCTGATGTATTGACTGCCTATCTCATTTCTTGAGGCCCTAAAATGCCAGGATGGTACAAACAATCCCAAAATGGACAATTTTTGAAAAGTAGATGCTCCAAGGTTAGGCTATTCCTCCTGAGTATGGGGATAACACATACAGAATGAGACTTTTTGCGGCCAAACCACATAACAGGGCCCAAAATCCAAGAAGCACCTCAAGCTTTCCAGGGGCAATAAATCAGCATCTGCATATTTATCAGATGTTTGGAGGACAGTAAACACCCCAAGGTATTTGTGAAAGGCATTGCAAGTCTTTTCAAGATTTCATTTTCCTGCCACAAGCTCTTGGGAAAATGTGGAAAGAAAAAAAAAGGCAATTATTTTCTTTCACAAAGTAGTAAATCGGTAAGATATTTCTACCACACAACATGGTTATACCTACAATTGAACCCCAAAAGACATTCTGCTACTCCTCCTGATTATGGGGATACTACATGACTTTTTCTGAGCCTAGCTGCATAGAGGAGCCCCAAATCCAAGGAGCACCTTTTGGCTTCCAAGAAGCATAAACTAAGTATCTGAATTCCTGACTACCTATCACATTTTGGAGGCCATGGAGTGGCAGGACAGTAGAAACATCCACAAACTGACCACATTTTGGAAAGCAAACATCCAAAAGTATTTTTTAAGAGGCATAGTGAGTCTTTTGAAGATTTCATTTATTGTCACACTTTTCTGGAATATGAAGAAACAACATTTTTTTTTTTTTTTTTTTACACAAAGTTGTCAAACAATAAAATATTCCTAACTCACAGTTTGGACATAGAATTAGACCTCAAAGTTATTCTGCTACTTTTTCTGAGTATGAGGATATCACAGACTATATGTCAGACTTTTTTGCAGCTTAGCTTCATAGAGAGGATGGAAATCCAAGGAACACATTTAGGCTTTCTAGAGGCATAAATTAGGCATCCAGTTTCCTGACTTCCTATCACATGTTTAGAGGTCCTGGAGCAGCAGGACAATAGAAACACCCACAAAAAACATATGCTGGAGACTATACACCCCAATGTTTTTTTTAAGAGGCATGGTGGAGCCTTTTGAATATTTCATTTTATTGCTTTTTTTTTTCATTTTATTGCTAAGTTGTTAGAAAATGTAGAAAGAAAAATGAAAATGATTTTTCTGTTGTCAATTTAATAAGATATTGTTCACTCACAGCATGGGCATACTTATAATTTCCCCCCAAAATTATTCTGGCACTCCTCCTAAGTATGGAACCACACGTGTAAGAATTTTTCAATGTTTGGACTAATTATGCACCGGACTTTGTATCTTGTGTAGCACATAACTCAGCCAATTGTATAAAAAATAGTGTACTGTAATGCTCTTCTCTGTACGAGTGGCCAGGGAATATAGCTTAATGTAGCATCCCCTATAGCAGTCCTCATTCCTATATGTCAACCAAGCTTAGCCTAGTGGAACGTGGCTACCCCCAGGAATGCCATGTTTACTAGCCAAGAGGTACACAAGGCTTAAGGGTGAACAAAATAGTCCCTATGGTTTCAGGAGTAAAGTTGTCTCCAGGGAATGATTGGGACTGTTAATTTACACTGGTCTGGTGACACTAGGACTGGTGTGCTGGTGATCAGGAATGCTGTTCCTGGCTTACACTGGTCTCCTGACACTTTAGGGGTGTGGCGCTGATATGAAACACTATCATTGGCCACACTATTCTGGAGACACTAGCAGTGGTGTGGCAGGGTCCAAGTACTGTTGCTGACTTACACTGGTCTGGTGACACTAGGACTGGTAGGGCAGTGATCAGGAACACTGTTGCTGGCTTTCACTGGTCTGGTGACACTGGGACTCATGTGGTGCAGATCAGGAACATTGTTACTAGCTTATAATGGTCTAGTGACACTGGTATTTCTGTGGTGGTGATCGGGAACACTGTTGCTGGCCACACTGGTGCGGTGACACTGGGGCTTATGGGTCATTGATCAGGAAGACTGTTGCTGGCTGCACTGGTCTGATGACACTGGGACTGGTGTGGTGGTGATCAATAACACTATTCCTGGCTTACACTGGTCTCCTGACACTGTAGGGGTGTGGCACTGATCAGGAACATTGTTACTGGCTTGCACTGGTCTGATGTCTAGCACTGGTGTGGCAGCAATCAAGAGCACTGTTGCTGGCTTACACTGGTGATCAGGAGTAGAGTTGAGCGAACACCTGGACGTTCGGGTTCTGCTGGTCTGTCCGAACTTCGGGACAAAGTCCGGGTCCGGGTCCGGACGGAACCCGAACGATCGCACGGACAACGAACCCCATTGAAATCAATGGGGACCCGAACTTTTAGGCACAAAAATGGCTGTAGGAAAGTCCTGGAAAGCCCCAGAGGGCTGCAAAAGGAAGTAAAATGGGGGTAAGGGTAGGGCAAGTGCCCTACAAAAAAATGGGGACAGGGAAATAACTTTAAATATTTAAAAAAAAATAAAAACATAAAAAATGCAAAAATGGAGATGAATGTGGTTCATCTTCAAACTGTGTCTGAAAAGTATTAATTAACGGTAGAAGCCATATAACTGTTCTAAAATCATCTTCAAACTAGGGCAAGTGCCCTACAAATAAATGGGGATAGGGAAAATAAATTAAAATCAAATAAAAAAATGGGAAGG
>BLSH010498750.1:930137-940191 GCA_018402905.1 Glandirana rugosa
GTATACAAGACCACCCCGTGACAAGAATCGAGAATCAATTTCACGTACACAGAGGAAATAGAAATAGATGATTGCAGAAAACATGAGCAACCACCATTCATTTATAACTAAGAGCTAAGAACAGTGCCCCACCAGAACATATGATCCCGGGACACCAAGGACACATTTATCTTCCACTACTTAGACAGCGCCACATCCAAGCACCACCTTTATCTATGAAAAAAGAGTACCTGTCACAAAAAATGTATCACATAGAGGACTTATGGTCCCCCATGTGGTAAAAAAAGAGTTTTTTTTATATTAAAAAATGAGTTACAAAAATTAAAGTTACACCCAATCAGGAAAAACCCCTCTGATTAAATTCAAACAAAAAGGGTGTTACCGTCTTTAACCACTTCTCGCCCAGCCTATAGCAGAATGATGGCCAGGAAGAGGTTCAGTTATCCTGACTGGGCTTCATATGATTTCCAGCAGGTTAACAAGCCAGTGCGTGCTCATGGGGGCGTTCATCGCGGCGATCGGTGGTGGTGTGGTGTCTGACACAATGCATCTCCGACCTGAGATCTCCAATCGAGCTCCTTGTCTAGGTTGACTAGGGTTGGCTGCAGAGAACATCCCGGATGAGCCCCCAAATGTAGTACTGCCCCCTTGAGGGCTGCTTAGAGTTACCTGTTCATTTGCACCACCCTCACCTTGTGAACCCTCCAACCCACCTGACACTCTGGGTTCAGACATCTTCTTGCAGGCACCTTTAAATGACACCAACACAAGTTGAATAGATATTCTGGGATAACAGCCAAGACTCAGGTGAGGAATCAGCTTAATTACAGTTCAATAACACAGGTAAGAGATATACATATGTACAGTGGAATAACAATTAGAAAATAAAGTAGGTGTCAGGAGACTGACGCTGCCCCTGGAATTCGGGCAGGGAGGCCTCTGCGCGGGCGCACATAGCGTGTCCTGTGAGCGTATGCACGCGCCTGTGCGCGCGTGTGTGCTGGCCTTGGCTCCCAAAAGGCCATTTAAGCTGACAGCACCCTGCAATCAGTGCTGTCCGTTCTACTGTGTTCTAGTACCTGTGACCCCCTGTGATCCGTTCTAGTGAAGCTTCCTGTTATCTGTGACCCGGCTATCCTTGACCTGCTTGTTATCTGCCTGCACCGACCCCGGCTTGCCCTCTACCACGTCTTTGCCTGATCCTTGTGTACTTCTGCTGCCTGCCTGTTGCCAACCCTGCCTGTACCCGACCATTCACCTGCCTGCTCCTTCTGTACCACACCGCCAGCCTGCTACCGACCCGGCCTGCACCACTACTCTCCAATCTGCACGAGTGTTTCAGTGGACCTTCACCTACCACCCCTGACCCAGTCTGACCCTCATGCCATCCCGCACTCCTGAGCCACCTGTCTGCTCTACCAGGTGCTCCTGAATCAGGATAGTAAGAGAGGTTGCCCACTGCATAAGCCAGACTCTACCATCAGGTATGTGACAGTAGGTGATCATAAAGAATCCACTAGTTACTGCAATATAATACCATGCTAAAGGGGAACCCCAGGCTGGCCTATAAATCTTTATGTCCTAATGAGAGACCAGTTAGAGTAGGAATAGGATAGGGGCCATTTAACTAATAGTAACAGCAATGTCCAGAGTGCAGGCTGCTATAGTTTCCATCGGCTGTTGGAGCTCTTTAAATTGTATGCAAGAGATGGCACAGTTATGTTAGGGTAAGCAGGACAGCTTAAACTGACTAGTGATATTCCTTAGAGTAGTTCCGGATATTGATATCTATGTACCGTGTCTTATGTAATGCAATATAGTGTTTCCAGGGCAAGGTGTCCGTACCCAGTGTCCAAAACAAGATAACCAGGTAGGGATTGTGAACGGTGGGCAACAGCCCTCTCACCAACTAAAAAACAGGATAGGAACCACACAAACAGCGATCCCGGATAAGACGTCCTTCTGTGGACCGACCTGAATGGAGATAACCAATCAGCTGTTGGGCACGGGCGGTAGTTGGATCCATTTGATGAGGTGGTGCTGCGGGGATGTCTTGCGAACAGCAAGCAGAGATGGGCCCTCTGGGGCCGATTTGGAGTCACTCGATTGCCGCGTTGTAGGCCGCAGTCCCCCCGCACAGCAGCAGGGAGGTGTTCACTTGATGAGGCCCAGAAAGAAGACAACGTGGACCGGATCTGCTGGCCTTTTTATAGTTTCTCCCAGAGGTCTTTTGGTGTTGCAGAGAGCTCTCTGGGATGTGAAGTCCATGTCCAGGTCCATATATACACACACACACACACACACACACACACACACACACACACACACACACACAATATACTGTATATATATTGTATATACTGTCTGTTATTGATGGAGTATATCTGCCACATAAAATCTTGAGATTCTTTAGGTAAATGGGTGGCAGTGAGAAGTCCATAGACAGCAAGGGGTTAAGTACTGGCCACACTTTGCTCCCTACCTGGGGTATAATTTTGCCTTACCTGGGTGTAATCAGTGGTGGTGCTGAGAGAGAAGGAGCAGGCTGTGAAGGAACATGCCTGCAGTACTGAAGCAGACCCAGTGAGGTCTATATATGAGCCAGGAGGCTTTTGCTTTGGACTATGTTTTCTACCCCTGCAAGGGAAGCCTTTCTGTTTGCTTTATTTGCTGACCAAATAAACATGGGCAGGAAGTCCTTAACCTTGTATATGGCTGGATTACCTTTCTGAAAAACTCTTCACTTGAAGCTAATCGCTCCAGAACACACATATATATATATATATATATACAGTTTCTCACAAAAGTGAGTACACCCCTCACATGTTTGTAAATATTTTATTATATCTTTTCATGTGACAACACTGAAGAAATGACAATGTATGCCATTACATTAGGGTGACCATATGTCCCCGGTTTCAGGGGACAGTCCCCGTATTCAGGACACTGTCCCCGGACCAAATCTGTCCCCGGTTTTGTCCCCTGATTGGATATGAACAGGGGGCCCAAGCTATTTCAAAGACAGTCAGTGCAGAATTAAAAAAAAATTCTGAATTACACCCCCACTCTGCTGCTCCTACTAGCTTGGGGGGGGGGGGGTGGTGTAATTCCCACTCACATGTTCTTCTATTTTGGCTCAAGATCTGGCAAGCCGCCTGCCTGCCTATCTCCTTGCCTTCCCCAGTGGAGTAATCTTCCTCTGCTCAGTTTCCCTCCCCACCCAGTAGTAGCCAGGGCCTGAAGAGAGGCTGTGAGGCGGGCAGTGGTGGTGACAGGCAGAGAAAGGCAGCCAAGCTCAGCTGTCCAGCAGCAGGCACAGAGGGGAAGTGGATCCGATCGTGGGGGCTGCCCATGCCTTCAAGGCTTCAACACCGGTGTGCTTTGGGGGTGTCTGTGAATAAACTACATTACTGTGTCTGTCTCTCTGGCATAATGGATGGGATCATAACTCACAGGCAGCAGGCATTCTATTATAGCTCTGGCTGGCATTGCACTGCCACAGAGTGTCACATAACATGCCTGCTGGGACAGGGATCTGTGCCTTCCCTTAGTAAAAGCACCTCTCCCACAGTGAGAAAACACTTGTTAGGCACACATTTAACCCTTTGATTGCCCTAGATGTTAACCCCTATAAGTCACTGATTGCTGCCATTACTAGTAAAAATAAAATATGTCCCCGGATTTCATGTAACGCATCTTAACGCACTTTTCAGTAATGCGCATGTTCCTGCGACACACTGAGCTATAGAGTTCTGAATGGGCCCATAAGATGTGCTGAATAGTATGTAAGGCATGCTATAATGGCAAGTAATCCTACTGATTAAGAGGCACTTAGGGTTCAAGCACATGGGCGTATGGGTGTACAGCATACAATACGCCTGTACGTGCGGTGCCTGGGAACCTCAGCCCTATAGGGACACAGATGGCAGTAAAAGCTGACATTGGTTCTAACCCATACCTTTCAAAAAATGGCTAGACTTACACCTCAAAGGCCATTACAGCTTGATGAATCGGGGCCATTGACTCTTATCGTTAATGCAACCCCTGACCCTAACTGATAACCTAAACTCAAAGTGATAACAAACCCAGGATCCCGCATTCACTATATCTGGTCTCCCACAGTACACAGAACATGGGAATGCAATTATTTTAGTAAATATAAACTGCTAAATACCTTTTCTCATCAGCAGTATATATCAGTCCTGTGACTTCTATGAGTGTCTGGTTTAAGCTTGTAGGACGAGTTTTCATTCCTGACTGTCCTACGAGGCTGCAGGACCCCTGACCCTCTGTCTGGACAGTGCTGATTGGCCATGTGCTGATCACATGCACTATCCCAAGAATAAAAAAACTCTTTAGCAATACACACCAAACTGAGCATGTGCAGAGTGCCCCCAAGGCTCTGTATTTTTAACAGATGGATAGGGGACAGTGGAAGGAGGGGAGGATCAGAGAAGACAGGATCAATCAGCCTTTTTACACAATGCTTAGGATTAACCCCTTAGGTTCCACAGTGAGTATAACAAGCATGCTTTACTGCATATACTGATTTTACTGTAGTGGGTTTAGTAGCACTTTAAAGTGGTTGTAAACCTCGGACATGAAATATGAACAAAGCATATCCCTCTATAGTGTGTACTTGTCTCAATCCAGAGCACTAAGTATAATTTCTGTCGGCTGCTTCCTAACTCTGCTGTCAGCATGAATCACTTCTGACAAGTTTTCCTGACACCAAGAGAAAACTGGTGACAGAGGAAGGAGGTCCAGCACACAGCCTGTGATTGACAGTCTCTGCTGCTCTCATTGGGTGCTGAAAAGTGTAACTTCAGCTCTCTGCCCCCTGCTTTCTAAAAGCTCAGACGAACTGTATAAATTCTGCATTTTGAAACAATGTAGTGGAGAGGTGAGCCGCAGATAAACAGGTACAACTTATGTAGGAGGATTTGTTTTATTTCTGTGTATCACCTGAGGCCAGTCACTTCACTGGAAATATGTGTTAATAACCACTTCAGGCTGCCATTGTTGACTGCATTCCTACAATGCTAACTGACTAGCGGTCACTGGCTCCAATTCTCCAATTCCAGTCCTTAATCCAGAACAAGCATGCAACAAGTAAAGTCAGATCTCATGATCTCTACTCCTGTTCAAGGTCTGACGTGCCTCTGAAATGATTGCAGCCAACGTGACAGCACGACAGCCAGAAAACTAGCATTTTTAGATGGGAAGGTCAGCATTGCCAGGTAATATACTTCACATGTTTAGGTAACCTTTCTTTTGGATGCACTTCTCTTTTAATGGCAATGGAATATAAATACACGGTGAAAAAAAATGTTCTGCAACGTTACAGAAGGGTTTAGGATTTTACTGCAGTACTGCTCAATGCTTAAAGGGTCAGTCCACCTACAACTGGTATTTCAACATTCAACATATGAGGGGATCCCAGCATCCCTGTGTTGAGTTCCCGGTCTGTAACCTGCCGTGCCCATTATGAGGGGCTTCTGCCATCCCTGTGCTGAGTTCCTGGGTCTGTACACCTGTTGTGCCCATTATTAGGGGTTCCCACCATCCCAGACTCAAGTTCCTAGGTCTGTAGACCTGCTGTGGCCATCATGGGGGTTTCCCATCATCCCTGTGTGAGTTCCTGGGTCTACACACCTTCTGCATCTATTATGTGGGGTCCCAGAATCCCTGTGCGTAGTTCCTAGATGCAGAATAGACCTCAGAGAGCCTCAGCCTCTGTTCTGGAGGATCCAAGGCTGAGCAGGGTCACCCCTTACCTCGTGCAAACTTGACCCAAAGCAGCAGAAGTCTCCAGACAAGGGCCATCATAGCCTCATGTCCAGCCTCAGCCCTCAAATTATTTCCCCCCAGCCAAGGTTGGGCGGTCTGTAGGGGGGAGCCTCCTGTGTCACTCAGCTCCCAGCTTAATGACCAGGTCTACAGAATTGAGGCCATAACTCAGAATTGGGTTGGCGATAAAAGTGACACTCCTCGTCTTTTCCCTTCCAAATATGCAGAGAAAATAGTAAAATTTACAGTTATGATACTTATGGGTGAAACATATTCCCAAAGATGAATAAGACACTCTGATAGTTGGCTGTTCAGCCCTAAACCAACAAGAGATAGAGCTTGAAACAGGGCCAAGGGGGAAAGATGGGCTTTGGTGGTGTAGGAACAATGTGCACCGAGCAGTGATCTGCCACAACCAGTAAGAAACCTCCTTTCATTGTCCAGACTACAGTAGACCAAGGAAGGCAAAAACTAGTTGTTTGATTTAAATAATTTTATTCATTTCATTAGACAGTCCCACGCCAGCTAGTTCTGCCCAGACCCCGGTCCCACTTACATGGGATCTGTGTTGTATTAAGCTGAATCAGGTTATTATTGTTCGGTAGTATGCTGACATCTAATGTTTACCCACTGCCCTCTTTCCCTCGTTTAGTGCTAGTTAGTTCAGTCCTAGCCCCATTTCTTACAGATTCCTTCAGTCAGTGTTCTTAATAGAGACAGGGCTTGGGAAAAGTCCTTGTCTTTCTACGTTTCTTTACATTACATTTCTTTCAAAAGACTGGAAAAAAACATTCTCTGTACTTCAATTAGCCTATATTAAAATTTCATTGGATCCAACGTCTCTGTCTTATTGAGAGTTAAGCTGCCTGTGGATAGAGCCAAGCCAGAGGGTGACCATAGCACCCTCTAGAGTGCTAGAATAGGTAGTGTTAGTTTTTTTTTTTTTTGAGTACGTAAAATGTTTAGGCTTGGTAGCCAAGCCTGTGTTTTAATCTGGGTCAGGTGAGTGATCCAGGGAGGGCTGGTATGACTCAGTAGGCAGCATCTCTGGTACCTCCCCCTACTTCTGGAACTTGCTGGAAACTTCCAGCAGAATGGGAGGGAGGTTAGGAAGAGCTGCCTGGAGTATTCATAAGGGCCCTGTCCAATCCCCAACAGATGGGTTGGCAGGGGGCAGCCCCCCCCCCCTCAAATACTGTAGCTCAGCCCAGCTGGGCAGGAGAGTTCGGGTGGAAGTTGGAGTTGGGGTGCTAGAAGGCTGTTGGTGGGCCCTTGAAGGTAAGTTAGAAGCTGATTGGCTACCATGCACAACTGCACCAGATTTTACACTCTCCAGTTTTAGTAAATTAGTCCCTGTGATCCCAGGATATGGCTTGGCATACAGCATCATTGGGCATGAGGTCCAAGATGCAGGACTCTCCTAGCAAATCCAGGAAGGTCGGCACCTATGCCATTATGTCATATATTAGGGTGCGTTGCATTAAGACAATCAATTTATTTAACCACTTGCCAACCACCCGCCGCAGCCTGACGGCGGCAAGGTGGCTTGGTATCACGAACCGCCGTCACCTGATGGTGGCCGCGATAGCTAGCATTGTGAGTGCGCGTGCTCCTCTCAACCTGCCAGCCCAGCGCACATACAGTTAGAACACAGTAACCTCCAGGTTAACCCCTTCACTGCCAATGGCATTTACACAGTAATCAGTGCATTTTTATAGCACTGATCGCTGTATAAATGCCAATGTTCCCAAAAAAGTGTCAAAATGGTCTAACATGTCCACTGCAATATTGCAGCACCACTAAAAATCGCAGATCGCCGCCATTACTAGTAAAAAATAAAATTAAAAGAAAAACCCCAGAAATTAATTCTCAGCATCCGTAAACGCAGCAACTTTTGCGTAAACCAATCAATAAACACAGACTGCGATTTTTTTAACCAAAAATATGAGGAAGAATATAAATTGGACAAAACCCATGAAAAAATGTTATATTTTTTTTTTGGATTTGTATTTTAGCAAAAAGTAAGAAAAACTGCTTTTTTTTGCAAAATTGTCGCTATTTTTCTATTTATAGCGGCGATCAGAAATAATCCAGAGGGGCTCAAATACCACCAAAAGAAAGCTCTATTTGTGGGGAAAAAAGGACGCAAATTTTGTTTGGGTACAACGTCGCACGACCGCGTAATTGTCAGTTAAAGCGGCGCAGTGCTGGATCGCAAAAAGTGCTCTGGTCCTAAAGTGTGAAATCCTTCCGGGGCTGAAGTGGTTAAATGGCTGCCAATGTACCTCAGTTTTGCTTTTCAACAATTTTATAGCTGTTTTAATTTATTTTATATTTCATTGATGTTGTAGAAGGAGCAGTCTGACCCCGGACTAAGACCCACAATCTCCCCCTTCCTGAGTATGTTTACTGTGTGAATTCAGCAAATTATCCAGTGGTGTTTTATAGGGCAGATAAAGTTGCCTGGGCAAGTATGAAAAAATTACGCTGCCAATGTGAATACAAAAAATGTCAGTGTCTAGGTGTCCACGTGTGTGTGTGTCCGGGAGATTTTCTACAACCGGTCCTTCCAGTTCAGATATTTCAGAGTTAAATAATTGTGGCCCTCGAAAAATTAAATATACAGTACAGTATATGTTGTATGAATAGGGATGCCATGAAATTACCAGTTTCACGGGTGAAATATCTCTGAAATATAAATTTCCCTTATTGTGTTACTTAGGCAAAATATACTACAAAAAAGTTCTTGGATTAATTTCTGTAATTTGGTGTCATTTGTGTTTGTTATTTCATTTAGTTTTAATTGTATTTGTCTTTTTTTTCGGGCTTTGTGCATACCCAACGGTTATTTGCGTACTGTCACTTTACATTTGTTATTTTACAGTTTTATTTTTTTTTATTTCAGTGAAAATTTTTCCACTATTATATATTGGGGATAACCCATGGCAAAAATGAAATTGCATGAAATTACCAGTTTTGTAGGTTAAATATTACTGAGAGTTCTTATTTGCTTATTAAAAATTTGCTGGAAAAATTGTTTCTTTTTCTACTTATTTAGAGGATGTCTGTTTTTATCTTAAAATATATTTGCAGGTAGATTAATTCATTTTATTTAGTGCTATTTGTATTTGTCCTTTTCCTTTTTGGTGTGTACCTGATTTTTTATATATTTAACCCCTTCCTTACCGGGCACTTAAACCCCCTCCTGCCCAGACCAATTTTTGGCTTTCAGCGCTGTCGCATTTTGAATGATAATTGCGCGGTCGTGCGACGTTGTACCCAAATAAAATTTGCGTCCTTTTTTTCCCACAAATAGAGCTTTCTTTTGGTGGTATTTGATCCCCTCTGCGTCATTTCTGATCGCCGCTATAAACAAAAAATGAGCGACAATTTTGCAAAAAAGAACAATATTTTTTACTTTTTGCTACAGTACAAATCCATTAAAAAAATTATTCATCAGTTTTGGCCGACATATATTCTTCTACATATTTTTGGTAAAAAAAAAAATCGCAATCGGCGTATATTGATTGGTTTGCGCAAAAGTTATCGCGTCTACAAACTGGGAATTGATTTATGGCGTTTTTATTATTTTTTTTTTTTTTACTAGTAATGGCGGCGATCTGCGATTTTTATCGGGACTGCGATATTGGGGCGGAAATGTCGGACATTTTTTACACATTTTTGGGACCAATGACATTTATACAGCGATCAGAAATTTAAATGTCCATTGATTACTGTATAAATGTCATTAGCATTGAAGGGGTTAACCAGCAGGGGGCAGTGAAGGGGTTAAATATGTTCCCTGGGTGTGTTCTAACTGTGGGGGGGCAGGGCTGGCCGGGACATAACAGATCTAACTGATCCCAGTGACAGGGATCAGTAGATCTGCTATGTCCCCTGTCACAGAACGGGGAACCGCCGTGTTTACAACGGCGGATCCCCGTTCTGAGGCCCCTAAAGGTGATCGGCGGGTCTCGGGCGGACATCGAGTCCGCCCGACCCACGGGCACGCTCGCGCAGCGTGCGGCGCGCGCGCCGCCGCTGCCGCCAGGGGGCGCGCAGGAGCATGCGCAGTGGAGGACGTCCATGGACGTCCTCCGGGTATTTCACATCCGCGCTGGAGCCGTACTTTGGCTATAGCGCGGATCTGAAGTGGTTAAAGTGATTGTAACGTCTAGTTTTTTTAAAAAAATGAAATAACAAACATGTTATACTTACCTCCTCTGTGCAGTTGGTTTTGCACAGAGCAGCCTGGATCCTCCTC
>BLSH010498776.1:5797-16870 GCA_018402905.1 Glandirana rugosa
CCCCCCTCCTGTCTCCCCTTCTCTGCCCCCCCTCTCCCTGTGCTCTCTCTGGCAGCAGGCCACTGTGGCAACTGACACACTGCATCTGTTGGCAAGTAACGCGCTGCATCTGGTGGCAAGCGATGGTGGCAAGTGATGTGCTGAATCTGGTGGGAAGCAACGGTGGGAAGTGACATGCTGCATCTGGTGGCAAGCAACGGTGGCAAGTGACACACTGCATCTGGTGGCAAGTGATGGTGGCAAGTCACACTGCATCTGGTGATGGGCAATGGTGGCAAGCGATGGTGTAAAGTGGCTTGCAGCATCTGGTGGCAGGAGATGGTGGCAAGTGACACGCTGCATCTGGTGGCAAGCGACAGTGGCAAGTGACATGCTGCATCTGGTTGCAAGTGAAATGCTGCATCTGGTGGCAAGCGACAGTAGCTTGCTGCATCTGGTGGTAAGTGACGCGCTGTGTCTGTTGGAAAGTGGTGCGCTGCATCTGGTGGCAAGCGACAGTGGCAAGTGACACACAGCATCTGGTGGCAAGTGACATGCTGCATCTGGTGAGAGGCAACAGTGGCAACTGACATGCTGCATCTGATGGCATGTGATAGTGGCAAGTGAGACGCTGCATCTGGTGGCAAGTGACAAGCTCAGGGTTACCATTGATTCTGCATTATGGTGAGTTGAACTATTTCATGATATATTACAATGTAGTAATAGAAATAATGTGATTTGATCATCCTGACACCGTATCAAGCATGGTGTCGGGATGATTTAAATGCTGACACCAGCCATTCCCCTACCAATTCACCCTCACCGCTGAATTCCCTGTCAACCCTGAGACTACATTTCCCCCTGGTCTTTGGTAAAATTGTCCCTAAATGGCAGATTGGAAATGTGGTCTCCCTACCGAGGGGGTAGGGTAACAAATTCCCCGCAGGCCGCTCTGGAGCCCCATACAAAGGCCACACCACTTTCCTCAGGCTGTGCACTCCCTCCATCCCCTCACTGGCTCAGCCAATGGCAAGCAAGCGTCAGCAGCTTAACAGGCTCCTCAGTTCACACATGGAAAAGATAGTTTCGGTGGCAAAAGTTTGTAGGCTGTCGAGCAGCCGCTGGTGGTGATGGAGGTCGGGGCCGGCAGGCTGCTTGTTGACCTCACCAGCCGGACCTGGGCACTTGCACGAAGGAGGAGGACATGGACACGTGCATGGGGGGTAGAAGAACTGAAAACGTGTGAGAGATCGGCAGAAGAGGGGGCTGCTTTGGACCATGTAGAGACTAACAAGCTGGTGGAGAACTGGGCCAATGAAGGTGGGGCCAGGAAAGCACGGTGAGGATGACCACAAGTGTTGTGGGGGACAACAACACACTAAAGGATTTCTCCTGACACCTGATCCCGCAGTTCAGTATGTTAGGCTGTCATTGTTATAATGTGTAACCAATCAGATAGACTGGAACTGCAGCCAATGAGAAAATTTTGATACCGTCATGTGATAGTGGTAGACCTTTCCTAATCGGCTGCAGTTCCAAGGCTTCTGATTAGTTCCATGGCATAAACTTAGTGGAGAGCAAGACCAGCTCCTATTGGGACTCCTAATGTAAAGGGGGGGACTTCTGATGTAAAAGGAGACTCTTGATGTTAATTAGGAGCTCATGATGTGAAAGGGGGCTCCTGATGCTAAGTATGGAGCTCCTGGTGTTAAGGGGGACTCCTGATGTGAAGTAGGGGTGCTGTTGCATGTAAATCTGACTTCCTGATAAATTTAATTTTAGGTCAATTATCATGATATAAAGTAATGGAGATGGGCGTTTATTTATTTATTTATTTTGGGGGGGGCAGCATTTCATTCTTAGACCCAGGCAGCACAATGTCTTGGGCCAGCCCTGCCTGGCAAATTCCAGAAAGGCAGGCTCTGAAGATATGCTGGGAGACTGTATATATTCTTTGAGCACAAGGGGCTCTGGGTCTTTTCTTGGAGAGGATTGGTCCAGCCTGGAGGGGCTTGCTGCCCTCCAGGGCATTCCTGCCACTTGTCTGCTGTTGCGAGGGCTCAGGTGGGCGACCTGAGGGTCTGGACGCTGAGACACTGAAGCTAGAGAGAGAGTTGACTGAGGGGATTGTTTGCTGAAGATCTAGTCTGGTATCACCGGAGTAAAGTGTCTCTTGGAAGTTGGAAGGAGGCAACCAGCTGTCCTTGGACCTTGTGTGAGTACAAATGGTTTGGAGAGGTTTGAGGACTTTTGGGCTTCTGCCACCCCTCTGGTTCTAGAGATTCAGCTGTGGGTCTATTCAAAGGCGACACCGGCTGGTGTTCTGAAAATCTTAGTCCACCCAGTTCTTTGCAAATGGGACTCTGCTCTTGTGGCTATAAAGGAAGGAGTTTGAAGTTATCACTACTTCTACTTCAAAGCTAAAGTCCACTGCTTGTTGCAAGCGCAGATTTTATTACAGCTTCTCCAGGAAGAATACTTAGTCCTCAACTTGTACATATTGTAGTTCCTGTTTTTGGTGTATCCGACCTAATTTCCTCAGCCCTATCCAAGTTCTCCAAAAATAACAACAACAAAAACAACTCCCCTTGAGTGGTAATTGGAGAAATTTGTGGATGAGCCTGTGTGCCTTGCTGCTGGGCAAAGCTTGTGGGAAAGACCTGGGCAGTATTCCTTCGGCTCCTATGGGAGTAGAGCTACACATGTTTAAAGTGCACCACATTTAGGTGCGATCAGGCCCATAAACATTCACTATTCTATCGGGCATTCATTTCTACTTTGCAAAATAAATCAAAATCATTGTGTTTAAACCTGAACCCTCTGAAATACATTCGTTCTCAATGAGAATACTTAAAATGTATCTAAATCCAGGAACAAAAATGTGATAAATTGCAGCTTCCCAGTAGACCTCTGACATGTCGTAGCTGCATTTATGTTCTTGTTTTAAGGCTTTTTTTTCACCTACCAATCCTGCTAGTAACACATTTCCTGTCCTAAGGTGACAACACTTACTTAATGTATTGTATCTATGAAGCAACGGAATTTTCGTCCTAGGACAGGAAGTGTTTTAGGACTACAGAACACCTTATCTTCTCCAACTCAATATCATAGGAGGGGTTCTGTAGTCCACAGAATTAACCTGAGCAGGTCCTATTATATTAATTGAAATTAAACTGCAGAGTTAAAAGGGCAGTACTGGATTTCTGCAAGCCTCAACAAGTATTTTTTTGCACTTATTGAACAGATCTAATAAAATACTTCCATTCCAAATACTTGCATTTAACAGACCATTGTTACAGTTTACATACACTTTAACTGGCCAGGGTCAAAAGGCAATATAGCAAATACTATTACCTCCCTGTAAGTTTTCTTATACTATATGGTATCAATGATTGCCCTGCATGATTCACTGCAATATTTATGGGCATGGATCACAATCTCAGCAGGAACCTTCTGTCAATTAATGTAATTGCTATGAAAGGCAATTTAATAGCATACATGTGCCAGAAGCCTTGGGCTTCATAATTTAAATATTACTCAGCAGGGCATTGTAAGAAACTATAAAATATATATAAAAATAGTTTCTATTTGTAAGCATGTGTTCTGGTTGTTACTGATATATTTTTTGTAGCAACCCAGCCAGTAGCCCCCAGTAGTTAAAAATCATTAATAAAAGTCTGTGTCTTACAAACTAGTTTTGTGAATGAGAAAAAGGATCAATGTAAAAATGGGTTCTCATCTGCTAGCTCTAGAATTACCTGACGTGCTGCCAAAAAGCCATTGACACTTCCCATTCACAAGTAGTAAAGCAGCAGGTGTGGTCCTTGCTAGCTTTGTATTTTTTTCTACAGAGCCATTCTAGCAGTTGAAAGGATGGTGTACAGAGATGCAAGACAAGTCCAATGCTTCAAATCAGTAGTAAAGGTATGGGGGTGTGATAAATGTTATCAATAATTCACTGCTGCAGTACAGAGTTTGTGGTACAATACTGCAAGGGTTCCCAAAAATGAAATATACTATTTATTTCCCAGAGCTGTATACCCATTTAAATTGTAAAAATCTGCCATTTATTGCCATATCTGTTCCATTGAAAAGATTTCCCTTTGTTTCCTATCCTGTAGACACAACCGTTAGAGGAAATCCCCTCTTACACAATTGTCACCAACACATGTGTCACCTATGAAAGATCTACCCTCTATTTCTGTTTCAGCGATAACTTAAACGTTTTAATTTTCCTTGACTTACAGTCACAGTGACTATGGTAAAGAACCAAGGAAATTCACTTCCATACAGATTGGGTTTACTTCCTCAATATAACCCTGTAAAGTAGAAGCATAATGGGCTACTATGCATCACATAGTAGCCCATTATGTGCCACTTACCTGGAAATGAAGCCTGCGGCATCCAGCGATGTCCCCTGTACTGGCCACATCCATCTTCTGCCCTCTTCCTTCCGGGGTCGCGACTCCGGCGCTGTGACTGGCCGAAGTCGCGTGACGTCACTCCCGCGCATGTGTGTGGGAGCCGCAAGTCACGGGACGATCTCAGTGAAGGAACGGCACGGAGGTTCTTCACTGCGCATGTGCCCGATGACGTGGGCACATCACAGTACACTGCATATCTCCTAAACTGTGCAGGTTTAGGAGATATGCAAGGAACCTACAGGTAAGCCTTATTATATGCGCGTGGGAGCCGCCAGTCGCGGCACAGGGTCAGTGGAGAAATGGCATGGAGGCCATTTCTTCACTACACATGTGCCGATATGACATTGGCACATGCAAAACACTGCATATCTCCTGCACCGTGCAGGTTTGGGAGATATGCAGTGCACCTACAGGTAAGCCTTATTCTAGGCTTACCTGTAGGTGAAAGTGATTATCACAAGTTGACAACCACTTTAACATATGCTTTTTGGTCACAGGACTGCACCTGTAGCGAAACAGCACATGGTGATAAAGGTACAACAATATAACTCACACTTTGAATGAAGAAGGCTGGAATATGTATGGCCATCTAAAGCTTAATTAAGGTTGATCCAGGCTGAATTTGGTTCTTTAGTAACAGCGACTATGGTATCCAGAACAAATATGGTGAATTTACCCAGTGCTGACAATAGAAACTTCAAGAGGTTTTTGTTAGGTGCATGACTTGCTGACTCTGCATGATTTGTTTCTCTAAAATCCTTTCAAATAAAAAAACAAAAACAAAAAACAAACACACATAAAAACCTGGCTCAGACTCCACATTCCACTATTAAGGTATTATCCACATGCATTAAAGGAGATAAGAGAAAAAAATGTAATGATACAATTGCTAGTTGATATTCTTAGTAGCAAAATATATCCACATGTACATTTTTTATACAACACATAATTAAAAACTTGTCCAAGAATATGTAAAAATAATGACCAAGACCCCCAAATAGATATTTGTATTTCAATGATACATCAATCAATATGGGTTTGAGCCCCTGCAAATCAAAAGTGATTCAGAATTATATTGCATACTATAATAATACTAATCTCACCACGCTCCATCTGCATAGCTGTTCTGTTATCTTCAAAATCGTAATTCTGTGCAATCCACTCTAAAACACAGGGATTCACTTGTGACTCAACTCTTTTGAACACACATGTTTTTGCAACCCTCTTTCTATAACTCTGTCCTAGAGGGAGATCTGGCATGCCCTCCGCATGTCTCTCTATTTTAAAAAAAACCTGGGTGGACCACTGGTGCCACAACAGTGGTCCCAAATGTGGGACATGATTGCACACTGATCGCTAAACCCATAATTTATTAAGGCTAACTAGAAGTTAGGTGGCACCAAAAACGCTCCCCATGCATCTCAATGGATGCTTTCACACCGAGGAGTTGCGCTTGCTAGGCATTGCTAAAAGTCCTGCAAGCAGCATCTTTTCAGCTTGTTTTGTGCGCTCAAAATAGCTCTTCAAAAACGCCCATGTCCATTGAAAATAATGGTTAAGCGCTTGAAAAACGCTTGAAAAGAGCATTAAATGTGTACTGAGGCTGTGGAAAGGTGATTGAAACACAAACGCTTGAAAGCGCTTAAAAAAACGCCATTAGAGGGGCGCTATTTATAGCAAAAACACACACTAAAATCATGGCGTTTTACAGGATTTTTGCAACGCCTTGGTGTGAAAAGAGCCTAAGAAATCCTTCAATAGCTTTGCTGAATTTTAAACCACCTGAATACACCCCAGACCAATTTAAGCTATTGAATTTTATCTTCACTGATCCCAAACAGACTCTAACTCAGTGGTTCTCAACTCCGGTCCTCGGGCCCCCCCAACAGGCCAGGTTTGCAAGATAACTGAAATAAATCACAGGTGATATAATTTGCTGCTCAGTGATTGCAGTATTCTAGTCTGCATCTCCCCAAGGTAATACTTAAAATCTGGCCTGTTGGGGGGGCCCGAGGACCGGAGTTGAGAACCACTGCTCTAACTAGAGCATTTTGGCCCAGAACTCCGACCATTACACAGTTGAAACAAAAATGTCAAGGTACTCATTCAATTAAAAGCTGGCATGATAAAGTAAAAACAATGGAAAAAAAAGTCTAGAATAATAGAAAATAATTATTATTTCTTTTATATACATTTTAGCTTATAGAGACTGTATACAAATAAGCTGTAAAACCTTAAAGATCAATGAGTTTAATAAAATGTTCATGCAAGTATGTACTGCACACACTGTAATAATGTTGTATATAATAAATGTTTAGAGTTGCGCATATGACATATAATCTGTGAAAATTGTTGGAATGTATGCTATGCTGTCTTATGATCATTTCTGTGTTTCTGTAAATACCACCATGAAATTGTTGTATCTCCCATGTTTCATAATTATAGTAAAATCAATTTCCTTCATAGTTTCAGGAACTCACTACAGCTTCACAGTCAGCATAGAAACTTGAGTTTCTGTTCTCTCTAGTTTATGTTGTCATCTGACAGGAAATGGCTTTGTTCATCACTGGCATCATGTGGGTTTAGCTGACATGACAGATGAGTCAGAAAACAAAGTTCATGTAAAAGCTTTTCATGCAATAAATGTATTGCAACAGATGTACAATATTCTATCTGTATAACGGGTCATGCATTGGTAGTTCTATATTACAGCACTTTGGTTAAGTGCAGGGGTCCACAAACTTTTCAGTACAAGGGCCTTATTGTATATTTTACAAATATTGCTGTGCTGAAAAAAAATCAGTTTTATAAATTAAAGAATAATAAAGTAATCAATTTTACTTCAATCCTTTTTGGAATCTGCATGATATGATTCAGAACAAAAGAGAAAAAAAGATTTATTTACAGTGCCTTGAAAAAATATTCATACTACTGGAAATTTTTCACATTTTTTCATGTTACAACCAAAACCATAAATGTATTTTATTGAGATTTTATGTGATAGACCGACACAAAGTGACACATAATTATGAAGTGGAAGGAAAATGATAAACGGTTTTCCAATTTTTTTTTTACAAATAAATATATTGTATTCAGGTGCCTTTAGGCTGGGTTCACACTATCCAAAACAAAAACGGTCAGACTTTTGATCCTACTTTGCCCTGCAACATCGGTCTTACTTCAGTCCTACTTTGGTCCTACTTCCATCCGACTTGAATGAACGAGATAAGATTTTGCTCCGACTTTGAGATAGTGACTTGTCCTTTCACCAATCAAAACAATCCCAGTGTGAGGTAAATTCCTTTTACTGCTGCTGTAATCACCAAGTCGGATGTCACAAGTCGGATGGTTAGAACAAGGATCCGACTTTGATCCGACTTCAATAATATTCAATGGGCTGAAGTAGGACCAAAGTCGGACCAAAGTAGTACAGGAACCTTTTTCAAAGTCGGACTGACTTCTGTCAGACCAGTTAAGACGGCTCTCATAGGGAAACATTGATTTTGTGACGTAATGTGACTTGTGCTCACAATATCGGTCCGTTTGTCGGGCAAGTGTGAACCCAGCCTTATTCTGATACCCCTAACTTAAATCTAGTGTAATCAATTGCCTTCAGAAGTCACCTAATTAATAAATAGAGTCCACATGTGTGCAATTTAGTCTCAATATAAATACAGCTGTTCTGTGAAGCCCTCAGAGGTTTTTTTTTAGAGAACCTTAGTGAACAAACAGCATCATGAAGGCCAAGGTATACACCAGAGAGGTCAGGGATAACGTTGTTGAGATGAGTAAAGCAGGGTTAGGTTATAAATAAATATCCTAAGCTTTGAACATCTCACGGAGCACTGTTCAATCCTTCATCTGAAAATGTAAAGGGTATGGCACAACTGCAAACCTACAAAGACATGGCTGTCCACCTAAACTGACAGGCCGGGCAAGGAGAGCATTAATCAGAGAAGCAGCCAAGAGGTCATGGTAACTCTGGTGGAACCGCAGAGATCTACAGCTTAAGTGGGAGAATCTGTCCACAAGACTATTAGTCGTGCACTCCACAAATCTGGCCTTTATGAAAGAGTGGCAAGAAGAAAGCCAATGTTTGAAAGAAAGCCATAAGAAGTTTGGTTTGCAATTTGCGAGAAGCCATATGGGGGACACAGCAAACGTGTGGGAGAAGGTGCTCTGCTCAGATGAGACCAAAATTGAACTTTTTGGCCTAAAAGCAAAAGGCTATGTGTGGCGGAAAACTAACACTGCACATCACCCTGAACACACCATCCCCACTGTGAAACATTGTGGTGGCAGCATTATGTTATGGGGATGCTTTTCTTCAGCAGTGATAGGGAAGCTGGTTAGAGTTGATGGGAAGATAAATGGAGCTAAATACAGGGCAATCTTAGAAGAAAACCTGTTAGAGTCTTTATTGAAGAAAGGTCACATCACAAACAGAGTAGTGCAATGTTTTAGAACTGCACAGGACCCCTTCTTCAGGCATGTGATATACTACTTTACATTAGAGCCTCTCTTACGTCGGGGTCCCCATCAGAGCCCCCCTTACATCAAGGTCCCCAACAGAGCCCTTCTCACATCAGAGTCCCCCTTAAGATTCCCCCCTTAGATCAGACATTGCATCAGAGCCCCCTTACATTAAGTTCTCTAACAGTGATCCTCCATTACAATGCTTACATTAGCTGTAGTGAGTGTAGCAGCAGGTTAGGAGTCCAGAAGTTAAGCAGGTATGGATGAAGTAGATTCCGCCATTCTCATCGATTGCTAGAATGCTGGTGGTCCTAAGCAGTCAACTGACTTAGAGAAATATAGCACAGCGGGAGGAACCTGACCCCATTTACAGGCCGGTTGTTTTTCTGTAGCAGGTTGATTGTGGCCTACAGGCCATAGTTGGTAGACTTCTGACTTAGCAATTATCCTTTGCAGCACTAGGATAGAATAAGGGAGGATTATAATCCCTGCAAGATTTTTTTTTTTGCCATCTCTGTCCCATTTCGGAGATTTCCTTTTGCTTCCTGGCTCATAGCCAAACAGGAAGTGAGAGGAAACCCTTGCAAATTAAGGGAATTCCTTGGGGACCCCCACGTCACCAGAACTAGTGTCCCTATTGGAAGATTTCCCCTCTAGTACTTTTCTGGGGACAACCCAAAATTTGAGATTTTCATTACTTTCACTTTCAATGATAATGATAAGCAGGACAAATAGAGAGGGTGAATCTCCTTGATGGGGTGCAGACAGCAATAAAAACTGACATGGGGTTCTAATCACTCTCCACTCAATCCAAAACTAAAAAAAAAAGTTTTGCCTTTAATTATACTTTAAAGCTTTCTATGATCTGCAAGATGTCATTTGTATCAAGTCACTGTCTGCCAAGGTATTAAGACTGTAAGTTAAAGCTATTTCACCACAACTGGTTATTTTTTTTCATGACCGTAGTTCCCCTTTAAGTTTAGTACAATGTACCGCAAATATGTCAACCTTGTAAAGCTCTGATTTAAAGGGTTGTGGAATAACAGGGTCAGAAAAATGACTTTAATGGATTGAAAGGACAAAAGACCTTGTGTCTCTTTACTCCACATAAGTGGACTATCCCAGTGGCCTTGTCCAGGCTCTACCATTAATACCAATGTAGTGGTCACTTAATCCAATTGGGTCTGGTGCTCCACATCTCCAGATTTTCCAGTAAAGTAAAAATCTCTCTGAATGACAGTGAAAGCTTTTAACTGCTCAAGGCCACCCTCATGGAGTTCAGAAATAGTACTAAGCAATGCTGGAATCGGGGATCATTGCTTGTAATTGTTAGACTGTCTATACTTTGAACAGACGGTGTCTGCAGTACTAAGTGTACTGGCAGGGCTGCCTGCAATTAGGATGAATAGGTTTATAAGATGTGATCAGTACATAAAGTACGGCAGAGAGTTTTTGTAGAGAATGACAGGGACAAAAAATGTGATTATGGTAGGAGGGAGTGAGAGAGTTTGTTTGGATACTGAAATGAACGAAAATACATTCATATCATAACTATAGTTGTCATGCTGGCTTTAGCACAAAGTCATCAAACTGGTTTTAGCACAAAAGTTCAGATATTTTATATTTAGCCATAAGAATGTTTGGTCAAATTTCTGAGTCATCCAGTGAGCTTAGTAAAGCTATACTGAAGGCAGATATTAAACACAATGTAATCCAATTATGTTTCCAGTACAAATACAACAAATAAGATAAATACCTAAGATTAGAGTTGAGCGAACACCTGGAAGTTCGGGTTCTGCTGGTCCGTCCGAACTTCGGGACAAAGTCCGGGTCCGGGTCCGGACGGAACCCGAACGATCGCACGGACAACGAACCCCATTGAAATCAATGGGGACCCGAACTTTTAGGCACAAAAATGGCTGTAGGAAAGTCCTGGAAAGCCCCAGAGGGCTGCAAAAGGAAGTAAAATGGGGGTAAGGGTAGGGCAAGCGCCCTACAAAAAAATGGGGACAGGGAAATAACTTTAAATATTTTTAAAAAAATAAAAACATAAAAAATGCAAAAATGGAGATGAATGTGGTTCATCTTCAAACTGTGTCTGAAAAGTATTAATTAACGGTAGAAGCCATATAACTGTTCTAAAATCATCTTCAAACTAGGGCAAGTGCCCTACAAATAAATGGGGATAGGGAAA
>BLSH010498776.1:18573-30540 GCA_018402905.1 Glandirana rugosa
GCCGTTCACCAATTTCACTAACATTTCGCAACCAATAAAAAACGAAAAAAATTTTATTGTTTGTACAATATGAATGGACGAGACACGTTCCCAAAGCGTGTCTCGCCGGGCTAGGAGGAAAAGACCCCAAAGGGGTCCGCCGTGAGGACCGAGGAGGGGAGGTAACCCACGGGGGAACCTCTTCGCGAAAGGGACCCCCGTAGGTACGACTGCACGAGGACTCAGGACGACGACGTAGGTAACTGTACTAACTAGTTATTTGGACCCATGTTGGTCGGACGACCTAAAATTTACGTTAATAGCGATCACGAACACCGACGTCTTTTCTTTAAACAACCCGAACGATTTTTGAAATGTCCGGGTCCGGGTCCGTGCCACGGACACCCGAAAGTTCGGTACGGACCCGAACGTTACAGTCCGGGTTCGCTCAACACTACCTAAGATAGCAAATTTCTTTTCTGCAGCCACAAGCACTAGCGATAATTGCATTTAAAATCCAGCAGGCTGGTTGTACCCAGGTTTATTGATCAATCATGTCAATGGATGCAGCAGCAGGACTCAGGAGCACGTCAGCATGGATGCCCCCAGGGAAAGCGCTTCTCCAAGGGGGCACCCAATGGAGGGGAGGAGCCAGGAGTGCCGCCTGGGGAAACCCCAGAAAAGGAGGATCGGGCCGCTCTGTGCGAAACCCTTGCACAGAGCAGGTAAGTATAACATGTTTGTTATTTTAAAAAAAGCAAAAAATAACCAACGCTTTACAATCACTTTAACCACTTGCCGACTGCAGTCTGACGGTGACAGAGTGGCTCGATATCGCAAACCGCAGTCATATGACGACGGCTGCGATATCCTTCACTGTGAGCGTAACTGCACTGCCGGAGGTGTGCTCGCGTGCTCACTGTGTTCGGGGGGGCCAGGGAGCGGGTAGGGCGGACTTGATCGCCGCCGGCTACCCGCGATGGCCCCCCCCCCCCCGCAGTGAAAGAACGAAGGTTCATGTAAGTAAACACGTATTTCCGTTCTGTTAGAAGGGGAAGGGCTGTGATCACAAGCTTCCTTTATATGGAAGCCGTGATCACTCCCTTCCCCCAGCCAGGCCAGCCCACATACAGTTAGAACACGCCCAGGGAACACAGTTAACCCTTAGAGTGCCCCCTCCAGGTTAACCCCTTCACTGCCAATGGCATTTACACAGTAATCAGTGCATTTTCATAGCACTGATCGCTGTATAAATGCCAATGGCCCCAAAAAAGTGTCAAAATGGTCCGACATGTCCACTGCAATATTGCAGTACCGCTAAAAATCGCAGATCGCCGCCATTACTAGTAAAAAGTTTTAAAAAAATGAAAACCCCAGAAATGAATTCTCATCATTTGTAAACGCTGGAACTTTTGCGCAAACCAATCAATAAACGCGATTGCGATTTTTTTTTTTTACCAAAAATATGAGGAAGAATATAAATCGGCCAAAACCGATGGAAAAAAAATGTTTTTTTATATTTTTTTTTGGATTTGTATTTTAGCAAAAAGTAAGAAATTTGTTTTTTTTTTTTTTTTGCAAAATTGTCCTTCTTCTTTTGTTTATAGCAGTGATCAGAAATGACGCAGAGGTGATCAAATACCACCAAAAGAAAGCTCTATTTGTGAGAAAAAAAGGACGCATGTTTCGTTTGGGTACAACGTCACACGACCGTGCAATTGTCAGTTAAAGCGACGCAGTGCCGAATCGCAAAAAGTGCTCTGGTCCTAAAGTGGGAAATCCTTCCGGGGCTGAAGTGGTTAATTGTGTATTTATGATAATTGGAGTCTTATTAAATTCTTTTTAAATCAGATTATTAGGGCAAATTAATTTGGATTGTTTCCAATCACTTACATATTCTTATTTCTTAGAGCAAATTGTAAGTATACACTCGCTTAAATGAATTTTGTTCTGTTTTCATAAAATATAACAAAGCAATACATTTTTTCCACTAAAGTATGGCTGCCTTTCATGTTTCTTCCCTTAAATAGACTCATCACTGTCATTTTTTTCTTCCCCCTCTTCATTAATATGAGACAAAACCCCTTCAGTTCTTGAGCATGAGACATGTTTTTGAATGGAAGGAAATGAATTGTTATTGTTAGATGGTCTGCCTGGCTGTTATCGTCTGCTTGTTGTGCACAATTGTGGAGAAGGAGAAGAGAATTACCATGGAAGTCAAGGTTGTAAGATATTGTCATTTACTACACAACAACGTGTTTCTCTGCAAGGATTGAGCTGCAGTTGATTAACTCCAATGTGACTGAAAAAGAACTACCTGAAAATGAATCAGGTGTAAGACTAGGGCAGTGGTTCTCAACTCCTGTCCTTGGGACCCACTAACAGGCCAGATTTTAAGTATTACCTTGGGGAGATGCAGACTAGAATGCTGCAATCACTGAGCAGCAAATGGTATCACCTGTGATGTATTTCAGTTATCCTGCAAACCTGGCCTGTTAGTGGGTCCCGAGGACAGGGGTTGAGAACCACTAGACTAGGGGGTAAAGTGATCTAGCTGAGATGAGCATTACCTGTAATAATTGGGCCGTGGGTCCAAAGTGTACATTATAGAATGCATGCAATATAGGGATCAATTACACAAGTAGGAAATATGTCTTCCAAAGGGGATTTTCGTACATACAGTATACAAATCTCCTCTAGGTTACCCTATTGAAGAATAGATATTTGAATATTTTGTCTGGTTTTGAAAATCACAGATTCCGCAGGCCGTAATATTAATGAAAATAATCTATTTTATTTTCCTGTGACAGCTGCATTTTTTCTTTAAGGCACCCAAACCTAGATCTTTTTTATTGTACAGATGATTGTGCCCTTGTGTGACACTGCTTTGTTGACAGTGATCACCTGAAAAAGTAGTGTCACCTAAGTGCTACCCTTTTACAAAATGATGTCACCCGATGCCCCCTACTGTCAAGAAGCAGTAAGTGACAGCAAAACAAAAAGACATTTTAATTAAAAAAGTTACAGCCTTCTGATTAGAATCCTAATAATCATGACCACAACAATTGAAGGAGGATTTTTATGTTAAAATATACTGTAATTAGAGGCAATTTTTTTTTTTTCATTTTGGATAGAGTGGAATAGGTATTAGAACTCCTGACAGTTGTTATTGATGTCTGAGCCCCCTTTAGGGAGATTCATCCTCTCTGTTTGAATTGTTTACCATTATCATCGGAAGTGAAAGAAAATCCCTAATTTTGGGTTGTCACCAGAACAAGAATAGAGGGGAAACCTTCCAATGCGGGCACTTGTTCTGGTGACAACAAGGGATTCCCTCACTATAGAGGTATTTCCTTTCACTTCATATTTTGGATATGGTACAGGATGTGAAGGGAAATCTCCCCTGAGGGACAGAGATGACAAAAAACTGACAGGCCTTTTAACTCTTCCTTACTCTATTCAAAATGAAAAAAAGGTCTTTACTTCTACTTTACAGTATAACTGAAGTAAACTTTTTTTTTGTTTTAGATAAAGTGCAGAGAGATCAGAACCACCACTAAGTTTTGCTATCTGTGCCCCCGTTAGAAAGATTTACCCTCTCTATTTGTGACTGGTGACCATTATAACCAAAAGTGAAAGAAAATCTTAAATTTTGTGTGGACACCAGTACAGGAATAGAGGAGATTTTTTTCAATGGGGACAGTAGTCCTGGTGACTACCAGAGATTTCCTTCACTTTGGAGGGAATAATCACATACCTCCCAACAGTCCCGGTGTGGGTGAGACTTTACCGCATTTTTACCTTTGTCCCGTGGTCCCGTGTACAGGTGCTTTGTCCCACATTATTCCATTACACGCTAGCAGCAGAGCAGGACCTGCAGCAGTGTAATGTAAAATCCAGCACAGCCAGTGAGCCAGGGATTGGTGGGCAAGCTGGCAGGGGTATGGCCGCAATGAGAGAGAACAGCTGTCAAATTCAGTCTGTGATGTCGGGGATGGGCAGGCCAATATGTGTTTCATGTGTCCCGTCCCCTTTTGTCAGACAACTTGCGCATAAACAAACAGCCCCACAAACAGAGTGGCACCCTGCCCTTCCTCCTCACTCCGCCCACGATGGAGAGGTGGTCTCAGTGATATGAGGGGTGCGGGGAGGTCGGTGGTCCGCGGTGGGCTGAAAAGGGAAGACGCTGGGGCCGCCAGGAGGCCCAAGAGTAGTGTGGTGGAGGAGGCCCCAGCAGCGCAGAGCTGGATCCTCATCCTGCAGTCTATGTATCCCAGGTGACGGCAGTGGAGTACTGCTGTGAGAGGGCCCATTGTCACCAAGGCCGGGAAGATTGACAGTGAGCTGCAGAGGGTGGGTGGCTACAACTGCCAGCATGCACCACGGTGGTTACTTTAAAGAGGAAGTAAACCCTGATGGTATTTACTTCCTCTATATTTGTGGTAAAAGCTGTTTTGTGCCGCGCTATCTGTGTAGTACAATTGGTATTATGTGAATTAATTGTGATTGTGTTAGGTGCAATAGTGTCAGTGATGAATAAATTTATGATTGAAGCATTTCTTATTCGTGCATACTAGTGATTAAAATATAAAGCCGTGGTGGCTTACATACATATATACCAAACCAAAATTTTCAGGTGAGTTTGTGACATATACAAAAACAGTAATTAGCACTTAATGATTGGTGACAGTTAAAGTAAAAGTTGGCAGATGATGCCGGTGATGATACACTTAATAAAATTATACAAATAATAGTCCATAAAAGTTCTGTCAGATGGGTGAATTTAAAAATCTCTTAAGGGTGATACATATTGGTGCGCTGGGTAATACATCTGCAGTGATTGTAGTTGTGACTGATCCTTAAGTGTGTGCTAGTCCCTCACCTGAGGTGTGCTAGCAACCTTGCACATAAAGGTTTCTTTGTATGGGTAATTCCTTGTTCCTCCTGTGGGGATCTCCACCTTTTCTGTGTGCTGTCAGCTATGTTGCTGGTGACTTTTTAAAACTAGTCATACGGAGAGAGACCCTCCCGATCGGGTGGGTACAAAAAGAGAGAGGACTTTCCTTCGTGTGATATTGTTTTGTTTAAAACATTTATTCAAAACAAGCTTTTAAAATCAACAATCACATTTACAAGTAAAACGAACGAGCGTTTCTCCTACGAGCGCCGAGCTCGTGTGCATTCAGTCTGAGCTTCCAAACACCTCTGCTGTCGCCGCCCTACGCGTTACATCACGCCTCACGTGACTTCATCAATGGGGGCCTCTATATTCCCCTGCAAAGTAGAAGCATAATGGACTACTATGCATTGCATAGTAGCCCATTATGTGTCACTTACCTGCAAATGAAGCCTGCGACGGCCAGCAATGTCCCCTGTGCAGGCAGCATCCATCTTCAGCCCCTCTTCCTTCCAGGGTCCCGACTCCAGCTCTGTGACTGGCCGGAGTGACGTCACTCCCGCGCATGCGTGTGGGAGCCACCAGTCACGGCACAATCTCAGCGAAGAAACGGCACGGAGGCCGTTTCTCCACTGCGCATGTGGCGAAATGACGTTGGCACATCTAGTACACTGTATATCTGCTAAACCGTGCAGGTTTTGGAGATATGCAGGGCACCTACAGGTAAGCCTTATTATAGGCTTACCTGTAGGTTAAAGTGGTTGTCACGGGTTGACAACCACTTTAAAGTAATACAGCACAAGGACGTTACTGTGTAAAGCAGATGGATGGACATTCTTTGTGGGCTCAATAATTTTATACATGAACTTTTTTGTTATATTATTTGATTAATTTACACTAGTTTTAATGCACTTGTCACTTAATTCATCACGTTTGTTAAGCAATTTTTTGCATTATACACTTGATTGTACGCGCTGACGTCACCACTGCTTTGAAATCTATTCCCGGGATTCGGGAGCCGGCCGGCATATGTGTGTTCTTGATTTTAATTGTGAGTACAACCTTTATATTTTAATAATCTTGCGGTACTTCACTATGAGTCCCCTCTTTCTCGCATGGTGCACGATGTATGAGTGAAAACTGTGAAGCGTGGCTCACAACGAGAGAGACTCTCAGCCCTAATGACCAATTTGTCGGATGGTGTACCTGTGTGAGGAGGATACAAACCTGAGTTGAGGAATTTGATGGTTCTACATCCCAGGTCGGGAATTCATTTGCAACTGAACACTTAGTGATCTGGTAAGCCCCCTTATATTTATTGGTGGTGGACATTCCTATACCTACCAGTGCACTTGTGGTGCTAATGAGACCGTTTTGAACAGCACGGATTTATTATAGTGGTGGAAGGAATACTACACCATTTGGACTCTTTTATTTTGTTATTTTTAATTCTAATATTTAGCGCAGCTTTTGTTTTGCCTATTGACCATATACTTTTAGTATTTTTGCTGCAGCTTTTTTTGGACTTTTAGCGCAGTTTATTGTATTGTACACTTGATTGTATGCTTATGAGATCAAAGTAGTGTAGTTTTCCACGGTCAAATTTGAATACTCAGCCATGTTATAATTTATTTCAGTAATGTGTTTTGTACATGGGTGAAGACAGTAATCACAATTTAAAGATCTGCATTGCCTCACCTCTACCTCCCTATGTAAGAATTCAGCAAAGTGGGAAAAAGATGGAGAAACCCCAAGGGGTGGGCAGAAGGAGAGGTTGCCTTAGGTGTGTTTCAGCAGGAGGGGGGAGGGGTCTGGGGATGTGGAGCAAGAAGGGCAAAGTAGTTCTCTGCCCAATGGGGGGGGGGTACTTTAACTTCAATGCACTCTGAGTGGTGAAGGATCCAGCAATGAGAATTCTCCCCATAAGTCATTCCAGGCTCGATTCACAAAATGTGAAAAGCAGAACTAAAGTCCGCAATACTTACCCTCTGTTACAACGGTCCAACCCGTGAGGTACCTCTCCAGTGTTGGGATCTCATGCCTGGCTTCTTTTGGGTGCTAGCATTTGGCCATCTCGATTGGCTGACGTGGGATAACACTAGTACAGTTCAGTTTACATTCTGGCATTCTTGCACTCTGTACGTAACGCACGCCTGAACCTTGCCCTCTGTACATAACGCACTCCTGACCCTTGCCCTCTGTACATAATGCACTGCTGAACCTTGCCATCTGTACATAACACACTCCTGTCCCCTGCCCTCTGTACATAATGCACTCCTGAACCTTGCCATCTGTACATAATGCACTCCTGAACCTTGCCATCTGTACATAATGCACTCCTGACCCTTGCCCTCTGTACATAATGCACACCTGAATCCTGCACTCTGTATGAAACACACTCTTCCACAGTTTGTGCAAAACCATTTGTAATGGAAGCTTTTTATTCTTTTTTTTTTAATTATTGTGCTGGGGTTTATGTCTGTGAGACTCTTGGTTGTGGCTCAGCAATCAAAGCAGGAAACTGGGTTTTGTTTAACCATGCCCATAAGCCCCTCCCACTCTTGATAATTTGGCCACAACCATTTTTGCCACTGCACATATAGGGACACTTCCTCTCTCAAGTATCCCTCATTCTGTAGTTCAAAAGTTGGGAGGTATGTAATCAGTATTACTTGGAAATGTAAGTCTTAGCCATGCAAGTACTAGAATTTAACCGATCGGTAGGATGGATCACCCGCAGCCCCCATCCGTCAGTCGGTTGGTCGGTCGGTTGGTCACCAGCTTCTGTTTCTGCAGCGCTACATGATGGTTGTGCTTTACTGAGTCTCACAATTCAAAGGCCAACTCATTGTACACAATGCACTCACTCCCTATGGGGCTGTTATTTTATCACAGCGGCACCGAGCCACTAGTGCCTAATATACAAATCAATATATTTAATTTAATACAAAAGCATAGAAGAGCAAAAACTTTGTTTAAAACGATGATTACCAAAGCAAAACTAACTGTAATAATTACTCAAATTTATATTTAAACCTTTAGGAAATGCGCATTCACCACACAAAATTATCAGTTTGTAAAAATCCTAATATCTGCATTAACCACTTAAGGACCGGAAGGATTTCCAGCTTTAGGACCGGAGGCCTTTTTGCGATTCGGCGCTGCGTCGCTTTAACTGACAATTGCGCGGTCGTGCGACGTTGTACCCAAACGAAATTTGCGTCCTTTTTTTCCCACAAATAGAGCTTTCTTTTGGTGGTATTTGATCCCCTCTGCGTCATTTCTGATCGCCGCTATAAACAAAAGAAGAGCGACAATTTTGCAAAAAAAAACAAATTTCTTACTTTTTGCTAAAATACAAATCCAAAAAAAAAATATAAAAAAACATTTTTTTTCAGCGTTTTTGGCCGATTTATATTCTTCCTCATATTTGCGATAAAAAAAAATCGCAATCGGCGTTTATTGATTGGTTTGCGCAAAAGTGGTCGCGTTTACGGATGATGAGAATTCATTTTTGGGGTTTTTATTTTTTTTTTATTTTTTACTATTAATGGCCGCGATCTGCGATTTTTAGCGGTACTGCGATATTTCAGCGGACATGTCGGACCATTTTGACACTTTTTTGGGACCATTGGCATTTATACAGCGATCAGTGCTATAAAAATGCACTGATTACTGTGTAAATGCCATTGGCAGTGAAGGGGTTAACCTGCAGGGGGCGCTTTAAGGGTTAAGTATGTTCCCTGGGCGTGTTCTAACTGTGGGGGGACTGCCCTGGCTGGGGAAGGGAAGTGGTCACAGCCTTCGTATACAGGAAGGCTGTGATCACAGCCCTTCCCCCTTCACAGAACGGAGGTCCGTGTTTACTTACACGGACCTCCGTTCCTTCGCTCCGGGGGGCCATCGCGGGTAGCCGGCGGCAATCGAAGCAGCCGCACCCGCTACCTGGCCCTCCCCGGACACAGTGAGCGTGCGGGCACGCCTCCGGTGGCGTGCGCGCGCTCACTAGGCGCGATCACGCGCCCGCCGTCATATGACGGCGATCCGCGTTACAGAGCCACTTTGCCGCCGTCAATTGCCGATTGACGGTCGGCAAGTGGTTAATAGAGTGTTTATGGAATAAATGATCACTTTAGTAATTGCAAGTGCAGGGCCGTCTTTTGTTCATTCTATTGGAATAGCAAAATTTTAAATTAAAGGACCACTTAAGCTAAAATATTGCATTTTGATAGCTATATCAGATTAATACCTGTAATGTTAGAATTATCTTTATTTCACATGCTATATTTATATTTTTTCCACATTTACATGCAGGCCAAGCTTTCCAGCAACAGCGACAGCTACAGGGGTTCGGACAAGCCTCATAACACTGCAGGGGGAGGGGGGGCTTACAACGGTCAGCTTTTAAACATATTCGTTACATTTTTTTCCAATAGGTGAATGCAATCTGTTGATGAAGCTACTTAAAAATTTCTAGCTGGAATTAGGTTCCCATTTGCAGAAATCTTTTCAAGCATCGGCTCAACAAAAGCTGATTTAAAAATCAACTGAGCAGGGTGGAAAATGATTGGCCAACTGTGACTGCATCCATATGAATACAATAAGCAGCAGGCAGAACAAGAGGAAATTAAGCCATGTATGACAGCCTTAAAGTGATATTAAACACTTTTTTAAGTATTTTCAGCAGCTGATGTATTAACTTATTGAGCATGCAGCTTCTTTATATATTAATCCTTCTTTATGTTCCTGTATAAGCTGGAGCCATGAGCCCTGCCTTAGCTTTCCTGTTTAAAGTGGCTCCTTTCTCTTGCAGCATCCTATGGAGCCACCCTTGCATGCAAGATCTTGTGCCTCCTTACACTCTGTGCATCGATAAAAATCCCACAGCCTTATAGCCTAGGATGACAAGGCACTCCCATCCCTCCTCCTCCCTCTCCCTTCATCAACCTAACCAACTGGCTGGACATTGCACTGTCCACTGATAAGTCTTTCCTGTGGAAACTGGAAGTTCAGGTAAGCAGCACAGAAAGAGCAGAAGGCAGCAGTTTAAAAAGTTGTAAACTCCCAACTGCTGCGGTAAGAATATTAACAAATTGTTTACTGGAAAATGCTTATTTTATTGTGCTTTAGATGATAAACTAACCCAAGGTTTAATACTACATCAGTGAGGTGAGAGTGCAGTCATTTAATTTCCCATTGGACTGCATTTTCACTCTGTTACAAGGGGTGAACATATAACGAATCTACTATCTACCGAACAGATGATAAAACTATGAATGTTATTTACTAAATCTGGAGAGTGCAAAATCTGGTGTAGTTCTGCATAGAAATCAATCAGCTTCCAGTTTTTTTTTTGTCAAAGCTTAGGGCCGGTTCACACTGAGGCGATCCTTGGCGATTTGCGATCCGACTTGTGTCGCCCCAATTCGCCTCAAATCGCCTGACATCAGAAATCCCATTGGAATGAATGGAGCCGTCTTAATATGCGCTACTCAAGTCCAAAGAGATTCCAAAAAAGATTCCTGTACTATTTTCAAGCAGCTTCTAGGTGAATTGAGCCCATAGAAGTCAATGGAAGTTCGCTTTCAAGTCGGATCCCAGTCTATGAAGAAGCAACTTTCCCAGGAAGAAAAACATAATTTTGCCAGAAGACACACCTCTCATGTCCCAGGTACTCGTGTTGAAATCGCCTGAAATCGCCAAAAATCGCCTGATATCGATTCGCAATCGCGCCGCAATCGCTTCGCAATTGCGGCGCTTCGCCTTTTCAAATCGCCTAGCAAAGTCGCCCCGAAGTCGGATCGCCTCAGTGTGAACCTGCCCTTAATTGAACAAGTTGAATTTATAAGCTACCATGTGCAGCTGTCCAGTCTCCACTTTTAGTAAATCAACCCCTATGTTATGTGGAGTGTGGGATGTGTGTTCAGAAAAACAAAAACTGCCATGTTAATGCTAGTGGCAGACTGCATTATATATATTACATGCTTGGACAAACATAGGTGTATACTCCGACAAAAAAAGTTAACAAAAAAAAATACAAAAACATTGCTTTTCTATGTTTCTATAGGCTCTTACTACTGAGTAATGTCAAGTACTAACTGTAAGAATTACAAATGATTGGGAAACCTGGTGTGTTTGTCGCCTGAGTTCTCAGGCCGGGAAGCTATCAAAGCCAATCTTAGATGGTGGAGGCACTCCCTTGCACTGATCCCCACCAGCACTCCTCTTCGATCCATTCAAGGCGCTTGTAGGTAACATAATGTGGGATAAACAAGAGAGGAGGGCTGGTGTGGAGCAGTGCACCAAAAGAGGTAGATTTGCCACAGTAGCTTCCCTGCGCTGCTCTGCATCAACAAACCCCTTTTTGTATAGATTACTGACTCCTGACCCTCCTGTAATATGCCCCCCTGACCCCCAGTACTGTGCCCTCCTAAATTCACCAGCACTATGCCTTTCTGACTCTAAGTACCATTCCCCCGTGACCCCCAGTACCATGCCCTTTTGATTCCCCAAGTACTGTGTCCTTCTGACCCCCAGTGCTGTGCCCTCCTGACCCCCCTGTACTGTAACGTGCCCTCCTGACCTCCCTGTAAACTGACCTGCTGAACCCCTGTCCTCTGCCTTTGCTGAGGCCATACCTTCAGCCCTACTGACCCCTTTCCTACTGAACTCTGTCCTTTACCCTATTGACCCCCTATCCTCTGCCCTGCTCACCCCTCTCCTCTGCCCTACTGATCCCTGCACACTGATTGTCATACTACTGACCTCTGTACACTGCCCTACCTACTACTCACCTCTGTACATTGCCATACATACTACTGACCTATGTACACTGCTCTACCTATAACTCACCCCTGGACACTGCCCTACATACTACTTACACTGGCCACCTCAGAGCAGACAGCAAGGCTAGTACTGAAGCCAGCCAGGCCTGAAAGTAGTCAAGCAATTCAGCCTGCAGTTTCAGTTGTTCTGCCATCGTGATGGACTCCTGTATCAGAGCTGATGTGAGCAATTACTCCCCAGACATGAAAAAAATTGTGAATGAAAGTGAATGCCGAGCTTTTTGCTGAAGCTAAGTTTTAAGGTAG
>BLSH010498776.1:43738-65214 GCA_018402905.1 Glandirana rugosa
CCTCCCATAAAGTCCCCCCAGTACATATCTAACTCCCCCTCCCCCTGCTAGCACTAACCCTCTCCCCAGCACATATCTGACCCCTGCATTTTGTGCATTAATTATTTCTGACCCTCGCATTCCGTGTAGAACACTCACAATTTGGCCACACGCACTGTTTGCCATGGCACGCTATGCGTGCCACATTACTGCTATCTTTCGGGCCACCAAAAGTGTCCCAGGTCTTTTACAATCTTATAACGTATAGTCCAAAAAACAATAATAAAATGCCGCCGCTAAAGTGTTCGGGTTTGGCTTTAAGAAAAGGTGGCAACCCTAGTTCACTATAAAGAGGAAAAACAACTACATTAGACTGTTCCCAAATGCTTAGATAATACACTTCACCTTCTGAATACAAAATAGTTTGGTATTATTGGTACTATTTCCCACTAATGAGATAGCAGTGCAATGAATAACTAGCGATCAGGACAGTAGTATTTATACGTACTGTGTGTATAAAATAACACATTTTATATTTTATAGAAGAGTGTTATTTGTAGATATGTGAATCTTATGTATGTGAAGTTTATGTTTATTGGTTATGAAGTTTGATTACTTGAGAGCTCTTATGATAAAACAAAGTTGGCACCACATGAGCGCAGAGAGATTAGAGAAATGTAAAGTACTTCACACTGACAATCACATTCCTGACATTCTGATATGAGAAGCTGCAATGCATAGAACAGTATTATCTATGTGTGAGTCATGGCAAGACAGGAAATCTCAAGCAGACCCACCCTTCCTTCCTGTAAGTCAATTGCTGAATCCGAGACAAGTGTGACCAGATGACTGGGAAGTGTGCATTGCCGACATATAGAGATGATTGCAGGCTAATTCATTCTCTCATATCCATTTATTCAAAGACACTTCAAACACTGTACATGTATGGGGGTTTCACAGATGGAAACACGTTCTGTTCCACTTTAGTCGCAGTCCTCTAATTACAGTGTGCAGCTACACTATCAACTGCTGATATGCAACAGCTGGAAGAAAAGGCAGCTTGCAGAATGACTCTGGTGATTTGTCTTCAGATGTCATCATCCACTCTATATTATAGGTGATCACATTCTGCAGAGAGCAATGATAATAAGAAAGCAACAAACATAACCAATCTGTGATCTGCTAATTCTATCAAACACTGAGGCTGAGCTACTGTCTGTGTGCATGCAGTTTACCTTAAAGTGATTGTCAACCTGTGACAACCACTTTAACCTACAGGTAAGCCTATAATAAGGCTTACCTGTAGGTTCCCTGCATATCTCCTAAACCTGCACGTCATCAGGCACATGGGCAGTGAAGAAACGGCCTCCCGTGCCGTTCCTTCACTGAGGTTGTCCCGTGACTGGCGGCTCCCACACGCATGCGCGGGAGTGACGTCACGCGACTCCGGCCAGTCACAGAACCGGAGAGCGCGGTCCCGGAAGGAAGAGGGGCAGAAGATGGACGCAGCCTGGAGTGGGGATATCGTGGGCTTCCAATGCAGGTAAGTGGCACATAATGGGTTAATATGCAATGCATACTAGCCCATTATGCTTTTACATTGCAAGGTAACATAGAAGGAAGTAAACCCCATAAGGGTTACTTCCTCTTTAAGGCTTGCGCTCAGGGTGCATTCGGGGCCGTGCACCCACACCTGCATGTATGTCACATTGGGAGCAGTGTGTAGGCAGGGCCTCCTCGCCCTGCACATGGGGGGTTACCTCTACTCCTGTGCACATGCTCCTCAATTCTCGGGACCAGGTGGGGCCACATTCATGTGAGAGTCAACTGCATGTATCTATACAGAGCTCCTCTGTGAAGCATTCTGTCTCATGTCAATACACACCTTTGCTTAATTATTGTTGCAATTAAGAGGGACACCGCTGAGCCCATGCCTTCTCCACCAGTCCAGCATCTCTGCCATTTCACTCTCAGTGACTGAATGGGGTCCTGCCGTGCACTAAGCATGGACCTCATGCGTACACTTAATTAACTCCTTCACTCTCCCATATCATGTGGCTGGATACATAGCATCTTCATGCCGTGGGTTTGGTCCTGATTGGCCATGCCGTGGGAATGCATGGAACACCTGCGCATCTCTGTGCAGATAAACACAGCCCTCCACGGGGATAAACTTATGTACGCACCATGCGACGTGGGTCTAAATCAATAAAACTGGCACTGTTTGTAGGTCTCATTTAGATGTGAGCCGCTGTTTGCAGAGACTTGAAGCAGAGACTGGGACCTGGCTGTCAGTCTGTTTTCACAGGGTACAGTGATTGTGCTGGGAAGGAAGACAAGGGGGTGTTAGAAATACTCAAGATACTTAGGCAGGCCATACATGGTGCAAAATTCTTTCCTGCAACTTGGGTTGCAGGAAAGAAATTCACATGATTCCCCCACAGACAGTGCTGACAGGGGAGTCCCTCCTGCCAATTGTCTGCTCCCAGTGGGGGGGGGGGGGGGTGTAAGATAATCGCAAGAGAATCCAGCAGGCTGGTTGTATCCAAATTGATTGATCAGTTTGGTACATTCAGCCTGCCCATTAACGGTCTGAATCTCAGCCGATTCCTGCTGAAGTGTATGGCGTGTATGGCTGGCCTTAGCTGCAGTTTTTTTAGGACATACAGTACCTCATTAAGTCCAAGTTTACAACTTGTAAAATTATTCACTAGCACCAGCTTCTCATTTTAAGAGGTCATAGTCATTTACTGCTGATAAAATTAAGATAATGGGAAGACAAAAGACAGCCAACATATTTCAGGGGCCAAACAATCCCCCTTCATCAGGACTTGAAATTAAAATGTAATAGCTTCCTACAGGACTCTATTTATAAAGGCTACTGGACACTGTTCTATGTAAAAAAGGAGCGTCATAAGCCACAGTTGGTGTGTGCTTGAAAAACTTGTGGCCCCTCAAACGCAGCTTTGAATTTGTATCTCTCTGTTAAAAATTTTAAAAAAGTGCCTTCTGAGTCCATCACTTCCTGTAACATCATGTGACCATCCAGGAAACTTTATATCCCATCATGCACTGCCGTACTGCATCACAGAATAGGGCGTGTTTACCTCTTTTTGTCACACCTCCTTCATTACTATACAACCTCTTTTTCATTTCCACCCTCTCCTAACTCTTCCTTTGACCGGTAACCGACCGGCTCACGTACTTTTACTGTGGCAATGTGGCTCTCCTGCATGAACCGTCATACTTGTACGGCGCCTCGCACTCGCACCCGCTGCATGCTCCATGAGCGTGCCTGCGGGTCGTGCAGACTCAATGTCCCCTGGCGACCTGTTAGAGAGAGGAAGAACGGGGAACCGCCGATGTAAACGCGGCAGTTCCCCGTTCTGACAGGCAGCATGACAGTGATCTACTGATCCCTGTGACCGGCATCAGTTAGATCTCATTTGCCCCACCCCCACACAGTTAGAACACGCCTAGGGAACACAGTTAACCCCTTGATTGCCGCCTGCAAGTTAACCCTTTCTCTGCCGGTGACATTTATACAGTAATCAGTGTTTTTTTTTTTAGCTGTGATCGCTGTATAAATGACATTGGTCAAAAAAAAGTGTCAAAAATGTCAGATCTGTCTGCCGCAATATCACAGTCCTGATAAAAACCGCAGATCGCTGCCATTACTAGTAAAACAAAAAAAAGTGAAAACACCATAAATCAATTCTCATGGTTTGTAAAAACGGCAACTTTTGCACAAACCAATTAATTTAAGCCTATTGCGATTTTTTTTACCAAAAATATGAGGAAGTATATATATCGGCCTAAAGTGATGAACAAATTCGGTTTCTTTATACTTTTTTTTGGATATGTATTATAGCAAAAAGTAAAAAATATTGATGTTTTTTCAAACTCATCGCTCTTTTTTGTTTATAGCAATGATCACAAGTGATGTAGAGATGTTCAAATTCCACCAAAATAAAGCTCTATTTGTGGGAAAAAAGGATGCCAATTTTGTTTGGGTACAACGTTGCACAACCGTGCAATTGTCAGCTAAAGCGATGCAGTGCCGAATCGCAAAAAGTGCTCTGGTCAGGAAGGGGGTAAATCCTTCCGGGGGTGAAGTGGTTAAGGTGACCATACACAGTACAATCTGATTTTACAATCTCCTTTAGATCTACCATCAACTATGTAGTGCAAGGACCTGCCTGATTTGATACAAATTGAATATATGGTTCAGGTGGGTCTTCCCATTCCATAGTATTGGTAAATCTAAAGGAAATTGTACAGAGATTGTACAATCAGATTGCAGAGTGTATGGCAAGCTTTATACAGGTACATGGGAGGGAGTGGGTGGAGACAGAGCTGTCATGACACAGCTGTCATTGAGGCCCCGTTCGCACCGAGCATAGTGGGAGCACAATGTTTTTGGTGTATTTATCCAGAAACACCCATAGGGAAGCCCATTGATTTCACATTTTAATTAGGTCAGTTGGTGAACTATTTACAGTTTTCACATCTTACAAGATGTATACCAGGAAGTCTCTTAGGAGTTCTCTTTTTCTTTTTTTTACAATTCTTTATTTTAAAGGGTATGTATCATAACAAACAGACACACTGAAACTCACATCTGCTAAGGTCATAAGCCATAATGTACAATGTAAGCCAAAGTGCAAACAAACATCTCTAGAAAAATAGATGTTTATGTAGCAATACCCCTGTAGGAGTTAAAGATGAAAGGGATTCCCCACTCTTGCACAGCCAGGCACAAGGAATCTTCACAAGCACCCAGAGTCAGAGAACAGTCAGTGGCTTTGTTTATTAGAGGGTTAATAACTTGGATAGGGATGGGAGTTTATGGGATGCCCACTTGACTTCAACAACTTCAGGGACAACTCCCTATATACTGTATATCTATATACAGTCTCTTCTCCTCTTTCGTCCTGCACAAACACTTGCTTGCTCCAGCTGAATCACTCTTGAGATGATCCGACAGGCTCCCAGTCAGATTTAGCAACAGCACATTACAGGCAGGAATTCACAGTCCCTTTGAGTGTAGCTCAGATATAGTGAAACAGCATATAACTTTTCCCCTTAGGCCACTAATTCCAGCATACCTCTTTAGGCACTGCCAACCCACCTGGCTGCAGCTGCCCCTTACAACAGCCCTCCTGGCTGCCTCTCTATACCAGTCCACCCAAATGACTCTCAGGAGATCTCCCAGGGAAAGGATTGAAGACTTAAGCATACCGCTGTCTACAAGGGAGACTGGCTACATGTGGCAGTCTCCCCCCTTTGTTAGTCCCCACAGTGCTGCACTACTCACTCTCTCCTCTCTTGCTCCCATGCCTCCTCCTCTGTGTTATAGCAGGGTCCTTCCAGCACCTGAGCCCCAGCACAAGGCAAAACACCCCCCCCCCCCCAATCTAGGGGGCACCCCTGAGGGCCACTGACAGCCTTCTCAACCATGTATTTCCATCTTCCACCTGAATGCTTCTGCTGGCATGACTCATCAGTATTTAAAGGCTCCCTGCCAGGCCTACTCCCAGGGATTGGCCAGAGACCTCCAAATATGCTGAGCAGCCCCTCCTAGTCTTCCACTATCTTCCAATACGTCTGGAAACAGGAGAAGGCCTCAGAAAGCTGCTGAGATGAGTCATCCAGCCCTGAACTTTAATGACCTCCCTGACCCAGATTCCATAGGTCAGGCTTAGACCTCAGCAAAACAATATCTTACATAAACTTCTAGCACACACTAGAGGGTGCTACATTCATATAGACAGAAAGCGACTGCATAGGTGAACTAACAGGTCATATACATATATGTGGCAAAATATATGATAGTATGATGCTACCCAGCATTTTCCAGCTTTTAAATACAGATAGAGGACAAGCATAGGGTATCTGAGGCGATACCCCAGAATGGTAGGAAATAAGGATAGAATTGAGAAGAAAAAGAAAGAGGTACATGGCTTTCTTCCCAAGGGAAACTGTCAATAATCAGGGGGGGATAAAAAAAATAAATAAATAAAAAATCAACAATGTCGGGAACATTTCCCAGACTATCATTCCAGCCCAATCTTGATTTGTTACAAGGCCAGAAGCCAGGACATTATTGTTGGTATCCAGAGGAGAATTTAAAGTCGTTCCAATAATACCATTTTTTGTTTTGGTCAGAGATCTTGTCTTTGAGAACAGGCTGTAAGGTCCTCCATCTCTTGAATATCATTCACTCTGGCAAACCAATGTCTCAGTGATGGTGGGGATGGACTTTTGCTGTAGCTAGGGATACATGCTTTGACTGCATTTAGCAGCTTGAGCAGCATGGACTTCTTGTATCTCTTACAGGACATGGGGGTTAAATGGAGAAGTATTGCCGCTGGGTTACCCTCTAAGGTATACCCCGTAATGTGATGAATGATGTCCAAAACTGGGTGCCAGAAAGATTGTAGAGCTGGACACTCCCAAAATATATGTAGCAAAGGTCCTCTGTGAGTGCTACACCTCCAACAAAGATCACTCTGTCATGGGACTAGTCTAGCCAGCACTGAGGGCATCCTGTACTATCGAGTGACTATCTTGTAAGACATTTCCTGATACTTGCAACTGATTTAGGCCTTATGTGAAAAAGTGAGGATCCTAGTCCGTTGTTCATCTGAAAACGTCATGCATAGGTCCTTTTCCCATTTGGAAAGGAAATCCGGCCCCTCTGAGAGACACATCCTCTTATACAGAGTAAATTCTTGAGCAAAATGTTTCGGGTCAGGAGGGAGTGCAAAAAGTGCGACAATTGCAATTTACGTCAAGGGGGAAGAGAACTCACACAAAGTGGCTCGATGAAGGAAATTCTGAGTTCTAAGTAGCTCTTTAGTCGCCCAGACTTAGAAAAGTTTGTCTGACCCACTAGATGAAGGCCAGGTGTCCAAGTACGGGGCTCATAGGCGACGGGAAACTTTGGTAATTAGACAAGGTAAAGTATTTCTGCATTTCTATTAACATGGAAGTTTTCTATAGTAGAAACTGGGGGCTTAAGTGAGACCTGCCCTAGAATACAGAAAAAGCTTTTTCTTTTCTGCAACAGAAGTACATAGTATATTGGCAAATAGGAAAGCTGGAATTTCGGGGGAAAAAAGGTGATCTCAGCCTGTAAATAACCATTCCAGAGCCTAAGATCATGGGGGTTTGAAGTGAAGTGCAATTCACCCCCACCAGTGCCCTATTACCTTATTAAAAACACAAATGTGGAGATATTTGGGTAGAAGCATGGTCTCGCTTTTTTAGTGCTCAGAGATCATTTGGGGAAAAGGCATTTTGTTTTGTGAATGAATCATCAGTTTATTTGTTGTTTTGTTGCTAATTCTTCAGATAAAACACAATTTTAGTATCACAGCTTTGTGATTGTATCCTCATAGTGGCTGTGTGCTGAAAAGTGAATTTGCAGATGGTGTGATATTTGTGCCTCAGGGTGTTCCTCTTTCACATTCTAATTATTTGCTCACAAGCCAGAGGTATTTTGACTGTAACTTTCAGTTACATTTGGAAATGTTCAGTTGAAGGCTGTAATATTTAAAGCTGAACTCTCAGGAAAAGAAAACTCCTCCCTTGCAGTGGGGCTTCCACTGCAATTCAGCAGTTAAATGCATGTTTCTGCCTAAGGTGCTATTAACAAGGACTGTTAGTTACCTTGTTTCCCAGTAGCTAGCACCCTCCTCTTCTTCTTGACACTCTGGCTTGTGGGTGGTCCCTTTGCACACAATGTAGGACTATTGGTCCTGCATGGTACTTGACATCAGACTGCCTGTGACCACCAGAGAGCCACAGAGAAGCATCTGCATGGGGGGGGGGGGGGGCTGGTTACATACAGTAGTGCAGAGGGAGCCTTTGGGAATAAGGGATTAGGTAAAGTATTTTTTACTGATACCCTGGATGTAATTAAGCATTTAATCCTTGGAGTTGCAGGGAGCCTCACTGCTAGGTAGGATTTTTCTTTTCCAAGGAGTTCAGCTTAAAGTATTTTCCATGAGACATTTTTAAAGTTGAACTCCAGTAAAAGAAAAAATGCTCCCTTGTTGTATGGCTGCCCTGCATTGCATGGGCTAAAAGATCATTTAGACCTAGAGGACAAAGAAAAGCAATTTTACTTACCTGATCCTCTGCTACTGTAGGCTCCTCCACACTGCAAGATAAGGTTACAGGTACTATAACATCATCAGGTTCATAGCACTACATGGACATGTGGACACCGAAGGACAGTCTACCGCTGGAGCATAAGTAAGCACCAACTGCTGTGGGAGCATTTACCTAAGGCTGGAAAATTTCTTTCCTGCAACCACACAATTGTCTTCTCCCTGGGGCAAGGGGAAGCTGCCCCACTGGGAGAACACAGTGATTATTACTAACGGTTATAACAAGCCTCTAGTGATAATCACATGTAAAATCCGGCAGGCTGGTTGTACCCAACATCGGTACATTCAGACTGTCCATACATAGTTTGAATCTTGGCTCCTGCTTAACCGGGTTGGCTGAGATTCAAACCATCTATGGCCGGCTTTTCCTGTCCCCTGGACCTAAATGACCATTTAACCCTTACATAGCTGAGACAGCCCCACTGCAAGTGATGATTTTTACTTTCCCTGGATTTGGGCTTTAAAGTGGATGTAAACCCACCACCCACCCAGTGTAAACTAATGACACAGTATTAATGTATATATACATGCAAGCCTCCTGCATCTATCCCTACCTTTCAAACGTCCTTCCTGTAAGCACTAGCAGCTCTGTAAAACTTTGAAATCAGAGGGTGTCTGTGTTTGCTGGAGTTTGGTGGGTGGAGTTGTGATGTCACAAGCCTCCCCACCCACCTCTATACTGAGACATTGAGGAGGGAGGGAGTGTAAAACTTTCTCTGCTGTGTGAAGGAGATAAGCAAATTGCTTGTCACTCACAGAGCAAAGGGCTCTGTATTTCCCTGTTAGTCGGACTTTCTCTTCCTGAAAAAAGATAAGCTCATTACTCACAGTTGGATTAACTCTTTGTGGCAAGACTGGGCACAGATGACATAACATGCTATACTCTACCAGGCAGAATTATTAATTACATTTTTTTTTTAGGTTTACATCCACTTCAAAGCAAACTGCTATTAAAATGCTACTTAACTATTAGTCAGTGTGAACACCAATTACATGGGCACAGACAGCAAAATAACACCTAATAGGTGTTCAAATCCCTCTCCACTCTGTGAAAAACTAAAAAAAAAAATGTTTTGCCTTTAGCTATACTTTAAGATACCAATCATTTAGTGCAAAATACTTGACTGTTACCCTTGTTTTTCCTTTGTCAATATTGTAGCACATGGTAGTCAAGATGAAGCACTGTATATTCAGTGACATTGTACAAACAGAAGTATTCATGCATTCAGTTCTGGAACTGGAACTCAGGATTATAAGGAGATCAGTTTACTGAGTAAATATGGTATTGGCATTGGAAGTGATGTGTATAAAGGGTAAGACAGTTCTGTAATATGATAGCCTTTGGTAATCTTTATACAACTCCTAGTTACAGAGGGGTAATGCTTTCCACATTTGATACAAATCCCATTGCAATGGTAGTATTACATTTGGTTACATTTAAAATGTTATTGTATTGTGTATATTACAGTGAAAAGATTATGTACATTTTGCCTTATTTCTTTCTTGCTTTAACATGTTTACTGTTCTATATTTGGATTACTGCATAACTCTCAAAGAATTGTAAATGTTCCCTCTAGTAGTCTTCTACATATCGCAAAATGTTTTAAAAGTTGTGCCTAAAAGCTCAATTCCAGGATATCAGTTACACTACCCCCCCCCCCCCCTTCCTTTCTGCCCCATCCTACTCCAAATCCCAAAATTCCTGCTGTGATATGACTTCTTGTTAGAGGGAGTAACCCACTGTATGTAGGAGTGTAGCCACCCTCTCTTGCTCACTCCTTAGATCAGGGTTTCTCAACCAGGGTTCCATGGAACCCTTGAGTTCCTCCTGATGAGGTTGCTAGGGGTTCCTTGAGCAATGAACAATTTCTGCCTCTTAGATAAATTCCCACTGACACCATTGATCTTTTTATCTATCTGTAAGGGGGAAGTTCTCCCCAATGAGCATTCTTCCCACTGACCATCACGCTAATGTATCATGAGTTGTAGATATCCTAATTTTTAGCAGGGGTTACCTGAGACCAGAATGTTATTTCAAGGGTTCCTCTGTGTTGAAAAGGTTGAGAAACCCTGCCTTAGATGGAGTATGGACTATGAGATGTGTAGTTTTCACAGAGCAGGGCACAACTGCAACTATCATGTATTGCTTATCACAAGGAAACAAAAGATTTCCCAATACACCAGGGGTCAAGTCCGGGGGAAAAAAAATGTGGGAACTCATCCAAGATTCTCCTCTCACCAGTACTACCACAATGTGCATCACGCCCAACCGGAAGTGACTTTCTTTCTCTAATGAACAGTCGGTGAGATACACTGTACGGTGGCGTTTAGATTATCAGGACTCCTATATCAGGCACAGATCCTATAACTGGCACCCCTTGAGAAGCAAACAAACACAGTTGCATCGAGGTGGTGCAGGTTTTTAGAGAGTAAATCAGGTGGCGAAGAGGCAATATAATGCTTCCTTGCCACCTGTCAAACACCCTCTGAAAAGTGATCCATTGTGGTTCACTCTCCAGAGGGCAACACTACTGTACCCTAATCTACAGCAATGCCCCTCACAGGGCAATCAATGCAGCCTCATCAGCACAGCCTCACCAGTGCCCATGAATGCAGCCTCACCAGTGTCCATCAATGCAGCCTCATCAGTGCCCATCTATGCAGCCTCATCAATGCCCATCAATGCAGCCTCACCTGTGCCCATCATCTCAGCCTCACCAGTGCCCATCAGCTCAGCCTCACCAGTGCCCATCAGCTCAGCCTCACCAGTGCCCATTAATACAGCCTTATCAGTGCCCATCAATACAGCTTCACCAGTGCCCATCAATACAGACTCATCAGTGCCCATCAATGCAGCCTCATTACTGCCCATCAATGCAGCCTCGTCAGTGCCCATCAATGCAGCCTCACCAGTGCCCATCAATGCAGCTTCATCTGTGCCCATTACAGCCTTATCAGTGCCCATCAAATGCAGCCTCCCCAGTGCCCATCAATGCAGCTTCATCAGTGCCCATCAATACAGCCTTATCAGAGCCCATCAAATGCAGCCTCACCAGTGCCCATCAATGCATCCTCATCAGTGCCCATCAATACAGCCTTATCAGTGCCCATCAATACAGCCTCATCAGTGTTCATCAATGCAGCCTAATCAGTGTTCATCAATGCAGCCTAATCAGTGGCATCAATGCAGCCTCATCAGTGTTCATCAATGCAGCCTGATCAGTGCCCATCAATGCAGCCTCAACAGTGCCCATCAATGCAGCTTCAACCGTGCCCATCTAAGCAGCCTCACCAGTGCTCATCTATGCAGCCTAATCAGTGCCCATCAATGCAGCCTCATCAGTGCCCATCAATGCAGCCTAACCAGTGCCCACCAATTCAGCCTCACCAATGCCCACCAATGCAGTCTCACCAATGTCCATCAATGCAGCCTGATCAGTGCCCATCTATGCAGCCTTACCAGTGCCTGTTAATGCAGCCTGATCAGTGCCCATCAATGCAGCCTCACCAGTGCTCACCAATGCAGCCTCACCAGTGTCCACCATTGCAGCCTGATCTGTACCCATTAATGCAGCCTGATCAATGCCCATCTATGCAGCTTTCACTAGTGCCCATTAATGCAGCCTGGTCGGTGCCCATCAGCTCAGCCTCGCCAGTGCCCATCAATGGTGGGGTAACAGGGGGGCCCCCTCAGATGTGTCACTGGGCACTACCAGTTGGGCAACTAGGGCTGCAGGAAACTGGGAAGAGGGGGCGAGGTAGAGCGGGTGGAGACTCACAATCCTGTCCACTAATGATCTAATCCCCCTGTGCAGCTGTTTAGAAGAAAAAAAACATTTCCCGGTCTACTGTATTCAGTATGTGACAAAAATTCAAACAGACCAATAACAAGTGTTACATTCCTGAAGAATTCAAATAATCAAATATTGTGATGAACCAACATAAAAAATCGATACGAGAAACAGTCCTTCATTGGTATCCTCTAATGTATCAATGACTAATAGCACTAATAACACTCCCGCTGTCTCGTTACCACTGCTGACTGTGACTGTAAATACCATTCTACAATACAGCTTGATTCTTTTTGGACACATGTGAGTTTATTACTTTTAATAAATATTTGCCTTTTAAATGTTATCACACTATCTGCGTTCGTTTCACTTTTTTGAGTGACCGAGGCATACCGTGGAGGATGATATCCAGGAAGCAGACCGGTGTGGCCCCGTGGAGGTCTATATCCACATAGGCGACTCCTGACCCCCTATAATAAGGGGTCCAGGAGATCCGGTAAGGATACAACTGTTCTGGTGGAGGATTTTTTCACTATATGGTGGTGTGGTGGATGCTGATTCACTGGAGGATCAAGTGAAGAACACTCTCTCATCACTATTTGCATGGATTAAATTTCTTGTTGACTTACTATTTCATCTATTTCATCTATTAGTCATTGATACATTAGAGGATACCAATGAAGGACTGTTTCTCGTATCGATTTTTTATGTTGGTTCATCACAATATTTGATTATTTGAATTCTTCAGGAATGTAACACTTGTTATTGGTCTGTTTGAATTTTTGACACATACACAAGAAACATAGAAACATAGAAACATAGAAAAGTGACGGCAGAAAAAGACTGAGTAGTCCATCGAGTCTGCCCCTTTTTATTTTATTTTTTTTTTTATTTTTTTATTTTTTTACATTAACCTTGTTGTCTGACTATGGATTTATGTTTATCCCAAGCATGTTTGAAGCCATTTACTGTTGACTGTCTCACAACCTCTGTTGGTAGTTTATTCCAATCATCAACCACCCTTTCAGTAAAATAATACTTTCTAAGATTAGTTTTGAACTTCCCCCCAGTTAGTTTGAGGTCATGTCCCCGTGTTCTTGATTTTGGTTTCATATTGAAAAGACTGCCCTCCTGAACCTTATTCACCCCCTTGAGGTATTTAAATTTTTCAATCATGTCTCCCCTCTCCCTTCTTTCCTCCAGACTGTACATATTAAGTTCCTGAAGTCGTCCTTGATATGTTTTATCCCCCAGACCTTTCACCATTTTTGTTACCCGTCTCTGAACTCGTTCTATTTTATCAATATCTTTTTGTAAGTGAGGTCTCCAGAACTGGACACCGTATTCTAAATGAGGTCTCACTAAAGATCTATATAGAGGAATCAGAACCTCCTTCCTCCTGCTGGTGATCCCTCTACTGATACATCCGAGAATTATATTTGCTTTTCCCACTGCCTGGTTACACTGTTTTCTCATTTTGCAATCATTTGAAATAAGCACCCCCAAATCTTTTTCTTCTGTAGTGCTGGCTAACACTGTACCCCCAATGCTGTACTCTCTAAGCGGATTCTTTTTCCCTAGATGCATTATTTTACATAATGCATCTAGCTTTTCTTGTTTATCATAATTTTTGGGTGTAGAATTCACATCTTTCAGTTGCAGCTGTGTTAGGTGATTTGGAGAACAAGGGTTAGCGCAGTCTTTCTCCTATTTTTACTGTATTCAGTGCTGGCCGGGTGACAGAAAATGGACTATTTCTTAATTTTCGGCTTTCTGCGGATTAATCCGCCGCATCGTGCCCACAGTTGAAGGCCGGTTATATCATTGGAGCCGGCTAGGAGCGATGCAGCGGATTAATCTGCGGAAAGCCGAAAATTAAGAAATAATCTGTTTTCTGTCACCCGGCCAGCACTGTACACCGGAGACCGGGAATAGTTTTTTTCTAAACAACTGCACAGGGGGATTAGATCATTCGTGGACAGGAATGTGAGTCTCCACCCACTCTACCTCGCCCCCCCTCCCACCCCTTGGTAAACCACTGACAGTCCTGCAGGACGTGGCTGCAAATGGGCACGGAGTTCCTGCTGTGGAAAAAGTGAAGGCACTCCGTTCCCATGCGTTCCCGCGGGACTCGAGCCCTGCAATACACTTACCGCCCAGCCTGCAAAACAACTGAACTGGCACTGTCTAAAAGTTTACGTTAAAAACAGAGGGTTTTGTTTGCACACGTTTGCACATACATGCGTAAGCTACAGTGCCAATGCCAAGGAATCTCTGTATATATTGTGGTCCTAACTCTAAATTTCCAGAGCCTCCATAATTGGGATCACATAGTATAAGAATAGCTAGATTAACAGCAGGCATCATGTACTGCTTGTTCCAAACAAAAATGAGGGGGTAAAGGAGAAGTTTGGAATCTCACGGAGGACGTTATAATGAGGCAGAAAAACACAGTAAGGAATAATTTTGTGAAAAATTAATTCTAGGGCCATTAGATAGTGGATGTATATGGATTATTTTTCGAAATTAAGGATATTGTTTAGTGTCAACAGAAAATGACTGCTTAGATGGTACATGGTAACCCGCAGACTGGCCAAATTTGTCTGCAGCACCTCTGAACTTTGTTATCGGGTAATGACTGGTTCCTTATAGATGTGACATTATAATAAACAAATGAAGCGGGGCGTGGTTTGGACATGTTGGAAGATGGCCGCTTAACACGAGAGCTCCCGCCACCGTAGGTCTGTACAGCCACCACACGGAGGAGAAATCAGCCCAAAGCCTTCCAGACAGCATGGGCACAGTGTCCAGAGCATCGTCCGCCTCGAGGTCCCGCTCTCCATGAGAGCAGATGAGCGGATTGAGCCAGACAATCCCAGAGCTGTTACGGACCCAGAAAGGCAACATGGCGACATCTCACCACAGCTACTCACTGGCCGCATCCCTGCCAGCCTCTACCCAGCACACCGCGCCCGCTCCAGCCGGATCAGGTGAGCACAAGAGTGCCCCATCACACCCGCAGCTGAGCATCCATGACCTGAGGGCCATTGCGACGGACATCAAAGACACGTTGTCCGCCGCCATTGTAGAGCTGCGCCTGGACATTCATACACTATCAGGCAGAGTACAGGCGGTAGAACAAAAGGCGGCTCAGCAGGACACCACATTAAACAAGATAACCAGTAAAATGGACACTCAGACCCTCCAGCTAAGAGACCTCCGACGCCATCTGGAGGATTTAGATAATAGGGGGAGACGCCATAACTTGAGAGTGCGTGGTCTACCAGAAGCCGTGGAGCCCGAGTCACTACAGGCTGCAGTTACGAGCCTGTTCAACAATTTATTAGACAGGCCGGTACAATCAGCCATAGAAATGGACAGAATATTATTATTAGACAGGCCGAAGGGGACAGATGCTGATCTGCCTAGAGACGTATTCTGCCACATTGTCAGCTTCAAGCTAAAAGAGGAGATTCTCCGCAAAGCGCGAAACAGAATACAGATATCACATGAGGGAGCTGACATACAGATCTTCCAGGACCTGTCCGCCATCACCCTGTAGCAACGAAGGGACTTGAAGCCACTCCTAGACATCCTGCGAACAAGGAACATCCATAATCGCTGGAAGTTCCCCTTCTGCCTCTCTGCATCTTCTAATGGCCGCACAGCATTCCTACGAGTCCCAGAGGATATCCACGCATTCTGCGACACCCAGGGCATCCCGAAGGTGGACATCCCCGATTGGTACGTGGAGTTTCATCGCCCACCCACCAGACGAGGATATCGCAGAGAGGAACCCATGGAGGCCCAGGACACCCGCTACCGCAGACAACGCTCCCCATCGGGAAACAGCTCCTACTCCCATCATCAAAACCAGCAAGGGAGCTCAAGTCCAAGATATTCCCCACAACCAAGAAGAGCCCGTAGAGACCGGTAAACCGTCCCTTCGGAAACAGATTTGAAAGCCGAGGCGAACACCCTGCAGATAAGTATTGATTAACTCTCCTTCTTTTTGTTTTTACTTCATCCTAATATACTGAGAAGCGCGCCCCCCACCCTCATGTCACCCAGCCAAAGACTGAAAACTGGGACCTCTGATATTACCGGCTTCCACAGCAGCAATGCAACCTGTGGAGGTGTGGCCCTCTGTCCCCCCGTCCCCCCTCTCTCTCGCCGCCTCTCAAAACGAAACTCTGTACCAAGCTCGATGAATGGCGAAGTGATTACACTAAGACGGGGTGGCAACAGGAATTGCCGGTAGAGACACTATGGTACTGACACAGCTATGATAACTGCAAGATATTAAGTGGAGTCAGATACCTACGAACGTCCCCGCATAGACTCTACAGCTGACTGAGCGTGCTGTGTCAAAATATGTGAAACCCTAGCATCTCATGAGCTGTGGACACCCCAATGTGAACAGAGCCTCGCAAAAAGACTCCTTAAGCCACATCCCGGATAGCGGGGCACATCAATGAGCTCAAATGGGACCAGCCTTTATTCTATACTTTAGTCACATATCTATAGATACTGATATCTTTAGCAATTTACTGAATGTTTATACAGGGTTGGGATATGCAGGGGGGGGGGGATGGGAGAGGGACGCCTGTCCAGTTAGCATGCTACGACAATTACATGCCCCATCATCCAAAATTATCCTCTCCGGAAACCAACTCCATGAGATGCGGAATTACAAGCAGGAGATAGCCACAGGGAATGAAACCCATGCAATTTTCACGGGTCAACTGCGATCAGATACTGTGCGGTGACCTTCGCTGCCCATGGGTTGGTGTCCCCCCAGTCCCCCTCTGGAAGTGCCAATTTGAGATGTTCCAGGGGGGCGGGCGTACGCTTCTGGGGCAGGGTACCGCCAGCCATTTAAGGGAGGTCTTGGCCACTCAGGGGCGAGCCCCTGCCCCACCCTCCGTTATGGACCAGAGATGGGTGGGGACGGAAAGGGGGGTATAGCTATACCTGTGTATCCCAACGATTATCCCCATGACCAAACCACCACCAATAGACATGTTAATGACAGAAGGATGAGAAAGTTATTGCAGAGTGGAGGAGAGCTAGGCAAATGATAAAATATGACTCACTGAAATGTTAAGTGCTTAAGGTTAATAACTAAAGTTCAAATGTTTAGAACTTCTGTGTTAAAGTTAAAGTTAAATTGTTCCAAGTTTTTCACACTCCAAAACAAGCGACCAACCCGAGACCTCTCGAGAATGCGGCTTGTATATCACACATGACAGCCCAGATGGACACGGACACGATAAGAAAGCATAGAACATCCCCCATATCACCGGCACATACATTAAACCATTCAAAACTAAAACACCTGACAGGCAGTCAAAGGCAAACCTCTATTCATGAAGGGTGATGATAACCACCTTCTGCAGCGTCCACCAAAATAACACTAATAACAACGATAATACCAAAGGTCTATCACTAGTGGTAGGGAATCACTCCTAACCACAGGTTCATAATATGGACCCTTAATTAGCCAGACAGGTATAAATCTTCTGGAACAAGTAACGCTATTTTACCTCCATTAGACTTATATCGACCCAGCAGTGGTGGGTGAGCTCTGACGAGTCACTCATCCACGACCACAGAGTTAAATCCATTCCAACCCCCACACAGTGTGGCAATCGAGGCAAGTTATCTTGTGACAGCCCCATTTCACACAAACACACTGTATTTAACCGCCACCTGCGATTCCGATTAGGGACAGGCTGGTCCTTCCTCCCAGGCATACGGTAAGGTTTGGTTGCTAGGAACCGCTGGTTCCGCTCACCCCCCCCACCCTTCCCCTGAAAGTCAACCCTAGTAAGCACTGGAACACACATGCCCCAGCTCAAAATACTCTCTATTAACGCCCGCGGACTCAACATACCCGAAAAAAGATCACAACTGCTAGAATCCTTACGCAAGGCAAAAACAGATATAGCGTTTTTGCAAGAAACCAATTTCCGAGCCGATCACATACCTAAACTACAGAACCATTTCTTTCCCACAGCCTACCACGCACAAAATGAGACAGCCAAATCTAAAGGGGTTTCAATCCTTATTTCCAAAAGCCGTCCATTGCAAATCCAGGACACTAAAAAGACTCAATGGGAAGATATATCTTTCTTAAAGGAACTCTATACAATAGAAAGATCACTCTGGCAAATCTGTACGCCTCCAACCAACGTCAAGTTCCCTATTTCAGGAACACTATGCAACAACCCACTGAGTTTTACTCTGGCATGCTGATTGTGGGTGGGGATTTCAACGTAGCCCTTACACCCACACTAGACTCATCAACAAGGACAACTACACTACCATACCGGGCGCTCAGCGCAATCAAAATGACACTCGCCAATCTGACTCTTCATGACGCATGGCACACGCTTCACCCCAACACCAGAGACTATACTTTATTTTCATCCCCCCACCAGAAATACACCAGACTAGATTACTTCTTTATCTCACAAACAGACTTGGCCCTGATTAGAACCGCAAATATAGAACCCATGATTCTTTCGGATCACAACCCCATATCTATAACCCTGACCCTACCAACCGGACCTACTCGATCCCCTACCTGGCGACTGGACAATTCCATACTGCATGACTTGGCCTATATTCAGAAACTTAAGGACTGACTAACCCAATACTTCAAGGATAATTTAAGGGAAGACATAGCCCCACTAAGTTGCTGGGCCGCACACAAATGCGTTATCAGGGGTGTACTCATTTCCCTAGCGGCCGCACGGAAAAAGAGTAAAAATGCACACATAGACTAACTCCTCGCCCACATCAATACACTAGAAAAGGCCCACAAACAATCCTTGGCCGCTAACACCTTAACTGAACTAACACGGGTAAGAGAAGAACTACGTGAGGAATGAGGAAAAACATTGAAACGTAAATATGTACCGTACTAACCAAACAACTTATTTACGAGTTCAGCAACAAATCAGGGAAAATGCTCGCAAGGGCCCTGCAGATCAAAAAACAACCGACACAATACATTTTATAACAGACCAAACGGGCAAACAAATCGTTACATCAGAGGGTATTGCAGAACTGTTCCGGCTATACTATCAGAAGTTATATAATCTACCAACCCCGACCGAGCCACACCGAAACTTGGATAGGAGACAAGCGATAGAGGACTTTTTGAAACAATACAGCCCCTCACCCATCACGCCCGAGGAGGCTACCGACATATATGGCCCAATCACCGACATTGAAGTCAGAACGGCGCTAAAACAACTAAAAGTAGGCAAAAGTCCCGGACCGGACGGCTTTACAGTCAGCTACTACCAGTCCTTTGCGGACATTCTGACCCCACACTTTCTAACAACATTTAACTTCTTGCCTTCTTCCCCAAGCCAATGTCCGGAGATGTTGGAAGCACAGATAACTGTGATTCCAAAACCAGGCAGAGATATCTCTGCGGTAGCCAATTACAGACCAATTTGAACGTTGACATTAAATTGTATGCAAAAAGTCTAGAAAATGGACTACTACCTTTACTCCCAAAAATAGTATCATTGGATCAAGTAGGATTTGTACCGGGACAGGAGGCTAGGGATAACACCCTAAAAGCCATCAATATACATCATTGCTTAACTACTTCCGCCAATCCCGGATTCTTTCTATCACTCGACGCGGAGAAGGCGTTTGATAGAGTGGCCTGGGACTTCATGGCAGTGGCCTTGAGGTCTTTGGGTCTGGGGGTTCGCATGCTCAACTATATTTTAACACTTTATCCATCCCCAACAGCAAGGATACGAGTCAACGGCTGCCTGTCGGACGCCTTCTCCCTGTCGAACGGCACTCGCCAGGGCTGCCCACTATCCCCACTGGTGTTTATACTCACCTTAGAACTCCTACTCCGGAGACTCAGGGCAAACCCGGACATTAAGGGAGTCGTAATTAAAGAGAAACAATACAAACTTGCCGCATATGCAGATGACGTTCTACTCTTCCTTACAGTACCCACCACCACAATACCCAACCTGCTCAAAGACCTCTCTCATTTTCACTACCTTTCCAATCTACAAATGAATTATGCCAAATCTAATGTGATTAATGTCTCCCTCCCCCCTGCTCTGTTACAGCAGTGCCAGACCAACTTCGCATTCAGATGGGATCCCCACACCATTACTTATCTTGGCATTTGGCTCCCTGTTAAGCTAGGCGAACTGTACGCGTGAAATTACCCCCCAATCCTAGACTCCATCCAAAAAGATCTACTCAGGTGGACCAAAGGCCACCTTTCTTGGTTCGGAAGGGCGGCTGTCATTAAAAGGACAATTCTTCCTCAGCTCCTCTATCTTTTTCAGACAGTACCACTTAAACTGCCCCAGATATTCTTCACCAAGTACAAACAGATGTGCAGGAGTTTCCTCTGGTCCTCCTGCCACCCCCGTATAAAGTGGGAGAAACTCACATCCCCTATAATGAAGGGAAGAATCGGCCTCCCTGATATGCAAAAATACTACTGAGCATCCCAGTTGACAAGAATAGTCGATTGGCATATCCATGCAAAAACAAAAGACTGGGTTGGGCTGGAGGAGACCTTTACACACCTACCAATTCAACATCTGCCATGGTTCCACCCAAACAAAACCCCCAGAAATAGCAGGAAACATCCCTTAATTGGCCCTATGCTGCAAACCTTTGTGACCCTGAGTAGAAAACTAAACCTTGCCTCGTACCCGGGACCATTAACCCCATTGGACCAAAATCCAGATCTCCCCCTCAGCCTTGCATACCATACAACACAAGCAGGGGAACCCATTAGGGCCGAGTCCCTGTTCAAACAAGACAAAATTATCGAATACCATGATGTAGAGTCTCATTTCCCAGAACTTAAGCTGAACTTTTTTAGATATTGGCAAATCTTACATTTTCTGACAACCACCAATCCAATCACGAACTGGCATAGAGCACGTACTCCATTTCAGGAGACCTGTGTAGACTCGGAACCACAGAGGCACCTCATTTCACGGATCTACGGTATGTTGTTTGCAAATGCGGACCGTAAAGAACACCCTGTCAGCCTAAAATGGGAAAAGGAATTACAGTCCTGCTCACCATTATTGGCACCCCTTCATGTTTTGCATAACTGAGTGAATGTCTTCAGAAATAAATGGAAATGTACCAAATTTATATCAGCAGGATCTTTTAATTGGAGGTCCAAAGTAATTTAACAAAGACAATTGTTATTTCAACATAGATATTGTAATTATAAAGAAAAAACAGAAAACCAGCATGTGCACTAATATTGGCACCCCTCCTTAATATTTGGTTGCACACCCTTTGGCAGCGATGACAGCCTCCAAACGTTTCTTATATCCATCGATAAGCTTCTTGCACTTCTCGGGTGGCATTTTCTCCCACACTTCCTTTGCAATATGCTCAAGCTCTTGAACATTTGCAGGGTTCCTTTCTCCAATGGCAGTTTTCAGCTCCCCCCAAAGATTTTCAATTGGATTGAGATCAGGACTCATTGCTGGCCATTTTAAAACAG
>BLSH010498776.1:65855-92792 GCA_018402905.1 Glandirana rugosa
GGGTCTTCCCAAACTATTCCCCTGTGAGGGTGGTATACACCTCGCAGCTGGGTTAACGAAGTAATGTAAAGGTCGTCTCGCCCCTATGCAAACGCACTATAAATAAATGGGATAGCCCCCAAAATATGGTTGCACTCATTTCAAACTTTGATGAGAGGACCTACCTAACTAAATAACTAGGGAACACATACACTTTCTTTTACGCAAGGGTCGGGAGAAAACCATACTGACATACATGTCAGGACGAGTGGTAATAACCGTGGGTACTTCAAATACATGTATAACACCTTATAGATGACTTCCTTTACATAGTTTAATTGGTTGTATAATGAATCTGTAGTAATATGTTGGTTAATTTGATACATTTCCTTCAGTAGATATTCCACAATATGTACATAAACTTCATGGGTGCCAATAATGGTGAGCAGGACTGTACATACAGTCATACCAAAAGAGGGCTGGGAACGCATTTTCTTTCACATACACAAGGGATCAATAAATCAATCCATCCAGGAGAGTAGTTTCAAACTTTACTCACGTTGGTATAAAACCCCCGATAGGGTAAATAAATATCACGCAAACGTATCCCCGCTCTGCTGGAAATGTAATGAAGCAATTGGGTCGACGCTCCACATATGGTGGGAGTGTCCCCTTATCAAACCCTTCTGGGAAGAGGTACATAGTTACATAATTAGAATTACAATCTGTATACAAACAATCTCTCACCTTCCACCTCATAAACGCGGCCAAAATGTGCATACCCAAACGACGGCGAGACAAAAGTCCCCCGACAATACGGGAATGGCTCATTAGAGTCAAACAAGTCGCAGAAATGGAAGACTTAGTCCATCAGGCGAGAGAAACACCAACAAAATTTCACAAAACATGGGCGAGTTGCATACACTTTACTAATACTGCAGAATTTGACGCAATCCTGAATTCCTAGACCAGAAGACCTTCTGTATTATCAATTATTTAACAGACCATTCCAATTGACACAGGCAGCACACAGTGTCCGGGGGCCCCCCCACATAACCTACCCCCATCTCTTCCCCTGACTCCCTTTCCTCTACACCCCCTAAGTCAAAACACAACCAGAGAACAGACACTATAAAACCCGTAGCAGTTAGAGACCAGCCCCAGTGGATTGCTTACGGATAAGGAGTGCTAAGCCCAGAACAAGATAAACCGACAGTTAACGGAGACCGAACTCCTCAACATAAACCACTAGCTGCTCCCTCGCTTGTCCACAGCGAGTCCCCTTTTGGGGCGGACGGATGGAGAATGACAACATTCAGGAACCGTACAGAAAGAAATACCCACTGACTCTGGGCCAGAACACGTGACATTGAGATCTGATTGCTACAAACTCTGCTACATGTACTTGAGAGCCTGGTGTAGAGGGAAGCTGTTAGTATATACTCCAAGGTTGACTTCAATGTACTTTTACACATCGTGTTATGTATACTTTTTCTCCTAATGCATTGTAAACTGCAAAAAATCAATAAAATATTGAAACAAAAAAAAAAAAAAATAAACAAAAGAAGCATGCACGTGCTGATGCTAAGTTCATGCTGAAGTTAAGAGGGTAACCCGCAACCACTCGTGACTGGCTAGTTCTTGGTTGTTTTCACAAATTTCTGCCACATATCAACCCCTGCAGCAGCCTGTTACCTTGTGAACTGCTATAAAGTTACAATGTTGCAGTCTGATCACTGAGGAGAAGGAGACTGAGGAAATGCTTCATCCTGCCTGCAGCATAGCTTCCTGACCAGAGCACTTTTTGTGATTCGGCACTGTGTCGCTTTAACTGACAAATGCGTGGTCCTGCGATGCTGTACCCAAACAAAATTGACGCCTTTTTTTCCCCACAAATAGAGCTTTCTTTTGGTAGTATTTGATCGCCTCTGCAGTTTTTATTTTTTGTGTTCTAAACAAAAAAAAAAGAGCGTCAATTTTGAAAGAAAAAAATATTTTTTACTTTTTTGCTATAATAGATACCAAAAAAATAATATAAAAAAAACACATTTATTCATCAGTTTTGGCCGATATATATTCTTCTACATATTTTTGATTAAAAAAATCGCAAAAAGCGTTTATTGATTGGTTTGCGCAAAAGTTGCCGCATTTACAAACCATGAGAATTAATTTATGGCAATTTTACTATTTTTTTTGTTTACTGGTAATGGCGGCGATCTGAGATTTTTATCGGGACTGCGATATTACGGCAGACAGATCTGGCATTTTTGACACATTTTTGGGACCACTGACAATTATACAGCGATCAGATCTAAAAATAGCCACTGATTGCTGTATAAATGTCACTGGCAGGGAAGGGGTTAACCTGCAGGGGGCAATCAAGTGGTTAACTGTGTTCCCTAGGCATGTTCTAATTGTGTGGGGGCTGGCAGGGGCAAGACAGATCTGACTGATCCCGATGACAGGGATCAGTAGATCCCTGTCATGCCCACCGACAGAACGGGGAACCGCTGTGTTTACATCTGTGGTTCCCCGTTCTTCCTCTCTAAAAGGTGATCGTGGGTCGCGGTCGAGTCTGCCCAACCCGCGGCCACACTCACGCAGAGTGCGGCGGGCACGAGAGCGCCCGCAACTGCAGCTGCGCGGATCGGCGTTTATAGACGGCGATCTGCGCAGCGGAGCCAACAATAAATGTATGCGAGGCGGTCGGCAAGTGGTTAAAACAACCCATTCCGTTTAAAATGGGAATGGAAGGCAAACATTTGTATATATAGTCAGGTTTCTAGCCCTTTGTCCAGCCACTCTTTCTCAGTGCAATCAAGAGAGCAAGAAAACGAGTCATACAACCCAGAGGTAACAATTTACTTTTGAGCAGCTATCAAAAAATTGAAGGGCTGGTCATTTAAAGCCTAGTTACATACTTACACTCAATGTGAAGTGTCCCTTGTGCTGCTGGATGGGGTTTTAGTTGAAATCCTCTGTCCACTGCACCTTGACCACATCCAGATGTGAAGAAACGTGTATGGTGGTGTTTATGGCTGGTGATGTCACTTCTGCTCTGGGTGGAACACACGTTGGCTCCTGTGGATAGCAAAGCAGCAGCGCTTTCCTAATACATACATTAGCCGGTCATTCTGGGTCAACCATTGAAATAACTTCTAGGTATCAGGGAACCTCCACTAATAGGTACCATCTACAGTTTCTGGTACATTAATGTGATGGTCATTAGGAAGAGTGCTCCTTACACTGAAAAGATCATTATTGTCAGGGATTTCTTATCTAAGAGGCAGAATTTGCTCATCACTCAAGGAACCCCTAGCACAGGGCATGACAAATTTTCTTTGAATCTAGGAGCCAGCTAAAAAAGTTAGCAGCCAGTTATTTTTTTTTTTTAATTAAAAAAAAATTGATTTATTGATTTATTTGGGGGTCAGGCGGTTGTCTCACTTGGTTGTGGTGCTGCTGGGTGGGAGGGCCTTCTCACTTGTGGTTTCACAGTGGTTTCCGGAGATGCGTGTCCCTTTGGGGCTCTTGGGGTGTGGGGATTTGACACTTGAGGTTGTTGGGGCTGGAGTGTTGCGGTGTGTGGCATGCTGTGTGGGCTGTACTTTGCTCACCTTGCTACTTGTTTCTGGTGCTGCGCTTAGGGACTAGTGGGGGAGGGGCGGGGCACAGTGCACACGGATTGGCTGAGGGATGAAGTGTAAGGGAGCCGTTGCGCACAGCAGCACCAGAGTGCTCTTTACACTAAAAAAATCATTATTGTCAGTGATTTTTTTATCTGAGAGGCAGAATTTGCTCATCACTCAAGGAACCTCTAGCACAGGGCATGACAAGTTTGCTTTGAATCTAGGAGTCAGCTAAAAAAAGTTTGGAGGCAGTTTTTTTTAACTAAAAAAAACGCTGGTCTGCTCGGGGGGGGGTCAGAGAGTGCATGGAGCACGGTGTGTGGGGAGGAAAGGGAAAACTTTGGCTCTGCTGCGGGTAAGCAGCAGAGCTGAAGGGAGCTTTTTTGTTTTTGGATGTTGGAACTGGGTCTGCTGCCTGCCACACAGATCTGCATGTCTGGACTGTCAGACCATAGGGGTTGCTCGTGCTTGGTGCCAGCGGTGGGTGAGCTGGCAGGAGCCCAGGTACGGGGACATAGTTTCTGGTCGCTGTGGTGACCTGGTGCCTGGGATTTGTCAACTCCTGATGTAACATGTGTATCTCTATCTCTGTTTCCATGCGTAGGCACCCAGATGTGTGTGTTTATGTTTGTACCTACGTATATCTGGGGTTGTGGGGGGTGCAGTTTTTGGGGGATTTTATGTGCTTGGGTATAAGTTCAATTTTTTTAAATTACATTTTTAATTTTTTTAATTAAAAAAATGTTTTTTCACTTAATTTTTTTTCATCACATAGGGGACCAAAAGTCCCCTATGCAATGATTTTTTTGGTGGCACGATCTCTTTAATGAGACACCCAGGGTCTAAAAGACCATGGATGTCTCCCCTGTGCTCCACTGAATGTAATGCAGTACAGATCGCACTGCATTACATCCTTTCCCGGCCTTGATCGAGAGGAGAGTGGATGTGTGTCTGCTCTCCTCCCTCCCCTCTAACCAGTGGCACCCGCTATGTCGGTCCCAGGCCCACAGATGGGCAAGCGGAGCCCGGGATACATAACGGGGGGGCACTTTACTGGGTGTGTGGAAGCAGTCGGGCAGCAGCGAAGCCACCCGAATGCTTCCACCTGTCAAGTAAGCAAGGGCAAGCGGCAAATGTCACAGAAAAACTACCTGCCCAGCACCTAGAACTGCATGTTCTGGGTGTCGGGTGATATAAATTGCACATCCCTGCAGTGAATGGGCTGACAAAAGCACAGCTGCTAGGACACAGGAACCCTGGTTGAGAAATGCTGCCTTAGACTATTGTTGCCTAACATATGGTCTGCTATGACTGACCTACTATATATCATTGTGCTGTCAGCACTTTATATCCCATATTTTTTCATACTAGCCCTGTTTATACTAGGTGGAGCTGAGATGTTTTATGGTGATCCTTGTGCAGTATATCTATGGTGGGTGACCTGTGCGGGTTAGTCGCTGACTCCTGGACCTCAAATTGTTAGACAGGTCAATTTGGTTGGTCGCTGGCTGGTTGGTAGGTAGAGCTTGGAAATCTTTGTATTTGTTTAACATGTGTCGTCTTTTCAGTGCTCCTTGCTCCAATAGACCAGTTATAGGTGGGGGCAGTGGCCACCAGTTTGTATTTTGATTATATCGGTCAGGCAACGCACTGACATCTTTGCTGCCATAGTGCTATGTGCTGGGTGTTCAATGTGCCCCTGTACCTTTAAGAGGAGGGTTGGGCTCCCTTCAGGTCCACCTGTCCTCACCTATCCATTAAAATTCACATGCTCTCATTGTATAGACTCAGAAGTTAGAGTTGGGAACTACAAAAAATAGGATGCCTTGGCAGGGCCTGTAGCTTACGCATGTATTTGCAAATGTGTGCAGACTAAACCCCTGTTCTCAATGCAAATTGTTAGACAGGTCAATTCGGTTGGTCGCTGGCCGGTTGGTAAGTTTGAGCTTGGAAATTTCTCTGTATTAGTTTGACATGCGTAACTCTTCCAGTACTCCTTGCTGCAATAGGCCAGTTATAGGTGGGGGCAGTGGCCACCATTTTGTATTTTGCTATGGAAGCAGCTGGAGAAGAGAAAGAGTGGACAGCACCGGCAAAGGACCCAGAAAAGGAGGTTCAGAGCCACTCTGTGCAAAACCTTTGCACACAGTAGAGGAGTATTGCCTTTTTTATTTTAGGAAAACAATGAAGCTTTACAAGCACTTTAAGAATCAGTATTACAGATGATACATTTCTTTATCTATTTACAGAGGTCAGACATGTTGCAACAGACTCAGTCAGTCTGAAGACATACTGGAATTTTGTCAAATGTGCACAGCTCATTTCTTTTTAATCAAGATCAGCATCTTTTCTTTTACTTAGAGGTAAAATCGGGAAGTATTTATGTAAAATGTAATTTCTGCCACAGCATTTACTAATTTATCCAAAGATAATGGGGAGCTGAAGGCAATTTCTTCTCCTTTCTCTTACTGCGCAAGCTTTAATATTTCCACACCCCTCATTTAATTACAAATGGCACTAACAATAAAGATGACTTACAAAATGTGATTGTAAATTATATTATTACCATGTTGGAAACATTTGCAGGTTCTCTTGAAAGAATAATGCCCCACCTACTGATATTTATCTCTGTTGCTTCCCCTGGGTGCTTTGTTTGTCCATTGGTGCTGGGAATCCAAACCCTGTGTAAGCTCCTATTTGGAAGGTGTGGGAACTTACACAGGGCTAATGACTTCTACCCCTTCCAAGGAAACCATGGTTGGTCCAATAACCCTATTGGAGCCAGTCAATCACACTCAGGAGCACCGAATATTAACTGACAGTTCCAGCAGAAGAACAGAGTGGTGAGGGAGCATGGTGAAGCTATCAGAGATATGGGGGACAAAGTTGAATATTTTACCTTGGGCCTCCTTTCTGTTTAATCAATTGTTCTCAAAATATAATGCTTGATAGAAGTCTTATGCTGCTGCTGGGAATCTGGCTCTCATCTTATTTATTAGTTTAGTAGGTTTTATGTTAGCTATACACAGCCTGTGGCTGAATGATAGAAAATCAATATATGTTTCCATCTACACTAAATAACATGGAAGGAGGAATCTCCGGGGCCAGCTATTGTATTCTGTCAGTTGCAGCTGTCTAAATACCCAAACAAAAAACATATTTAGTACATCTCCGGAATACATTAATATGGCGCTACCCCCGCAGGTGCCACATAAGTATGTTCAGTCCATTACTCTGCCTCTCAACCTCAATAACAGTCTCAGTCCCCTCTGGCACACCTGGCAATACTGGGTTCAAATATTATTGTGTTAGTTCCCCTAAAAATAGGACACAGTAAGAGAAGCACACAAGGTATAGAAAATCAATGGTATTTACTCAAAATATTTTTCTTAGGGGGAACTCTGACTTGGCAAGATACACAGAATCAACTTCCAGATGTGATGATGAACACCAGTGAATAACTTGACATATTATTTATACTTTAAAGATTTAATAAAGAAATACTTTTACACATTTATCTGCTGTGCATGAGAGTGGGGCACAGGAGAGCAGGGGAGTGACTACTGAACGCCAAACCATTCTCTACTGTTCACTGCCTTGACAGCCGCAATGGTGAACAAACAAGTGTAACTGGTAAATAATATGTAACCAGGTATAGACCAGTGTACTGTAGATAAACAGATATAAAGCAGTTGACTGTAGATAAACAGGTATATCAATAAACAACAATTACCAGTATATTCAACCTGATCTAATACAGAGAGCTCTTACGTGAATTCAATCCGCAAATACTCAAATAAGTATTATAGGCCTACTAAGTGAGGGGGGGGTGGGGGAAAGACAAATGAAAAGCTGTGGTAGCTTAATGTTCCTTGATTAACAGTTCAGAAGATCTTCAGCCGGCTTTGTAGTTTAAATGGTATATACCAAAAGCGACTGCAGTGCATCAGAACAGGTTTCCAGGAAGTGCACTGTATTGGTATAAAACACTCTTCCTGTAGCAATACAAAAGAAGCTTCACAGTGATCACTGACTTTTATGTGGAACGACAGATAACAGCAATCCAGTAAAAGGGGTATAAATGCTTGTATTCCTGTTTTCCTTCTCTGTGTTAAGATCTAGGCCTTGACTACAGTGGATATGTTGAAGCAGGTTATATGTGCACAATATCTGCAATAAAGGGCTTCAGCCCGCTCACTCCAGAGGAACAATTGATGTAGATGATGAATCCGCTGATGTGGATGATAATGATGAGATGGAGATGGTGAATGATGTTTACTCCAGCTCTCTGGCTCCTAGGATCGGCTTCCACCGCTTCTCACCGCAATTCTCCCAGATCGATCAGGGATCAGGAACAGGCTCCACTTAGTGCAGGACAAGTCTTTCAGGAAGTCCTGTGAGGTTTCTGAATTCCTAAGTCTGTGGGAGTAGGCCGTGATTCAGCAACCATGTACACAGGGTCTTGCTTGAATGAACCACGCCGTCCAGAGAGCGTGTGCTAGGCCTCCAGTCTCTGCTTAAATAGACTCTCCCATGAGGCACCTCTTGCCAGGAATCCTTCTCTGCTGCACAGTAAGATGGGAAATGTAGTTCTACTGCAGTAGGACAGTCAGTGTCATTTGCAGTGGGAGCTGGTGCTAAACTTTTTGGGGAGGGGGCAAACAAATCCCCCCTAGGTCCACACTCAGCCCCGCCACAGTCCTCCCCATTCAGCCCATCCACAGTCCCCCCGCACTCAGCCCCTCCACGGCCTCCTCCCTTCAAACTCGATCCGACTTCTGTCCTGATTGGCCGGGAGGAGAAGCCAGAAGACAATAACGAATACTGATTCGCTAGTGTCACAAGTGGGTGGGTAATAGGCCCCAAGTCCAACCTTTTTCAAACCAATCAGAGCCTCAGGCTCTAATCATGTGACTTAAAAAAAAACTCATAGAAATCTATGGGTCCAGCACCTGCATGCATCCCCGCATGCAAACGGGGGGGGGGGGTTGCTGGCCCTGTGCCCCTAATGGTTCTGGTCATTAATACAGTGACTGTATAGTATTATCACTGTTCACTGTATTAGTGCTGTTGGTGATGTCAGTGGCAGTTAGTCAGTTCCCACTCAGTGTCAGTTAGTGCCAGATTACCCACTGCACTGTCACAGTCACATTATAAGTCACTGATCACTGCCATTAGTAGTATATAAAAAAATTCCAGTATATATACCATAGTTTGTAGATGCTATAACTTTCACGCAAACCAATCAGTATGCACTTATTGGGAGTTTTTTTCTAGCAAATACATGTAGCAGAATACATTTTGGCCTAAATTTATGAAGATTTTTTTTTTATTATTTGATATATTTTGTAGCAGAAAGTAAAAAATATTGTTTTTTGTGCTTATATAATAATAAATAAAAAAACCCAGTGGTAATCAAATACCACCAAAAGAAAGCTCTATTTGGGTGAAAACAATTACATAAATTTTGTTTGCGTACAGCGTTGCATGACCGTGCAATTAACAGTTAAAATAGCACTGTGCCAAATAGCAAAAAATGGTCAGGCCATGAAGGGGATAAAACCTTCCGGAGTGGAGGTGGTTAAAGCATAACTAAAAGAAAAACTTTTTTTTAGTTTTGTAGTGGAGAGGGATTAGAGCACTTGTTAGTATGTATTGCTATCTCTGCCCCCATTAACCACTTCAATACAGGGCACATATACCCCCTTCCTGCCCAGGCCAATTATCAGCTTTCAGCACTGTCGCATTTTGAATGACAATTGCGCGGTCATGCAACACTGTACCCAAATTAAATTTTTATCATTTTTTTCCCACAAATAGAGCTTTCTTTTTGGTGGAATTTGATCACCACTGTTTTATTTTATTTTTTGCTAAACAAATAGAAAAGACTGAAAATGGTAAAAACAAAAACGTTCTTCTTCATTTGTTATAAAATTTTGTATATTCGTTTTCTCCTACACTGAAGGGCACTGATGAGGCTGCACTGACAGGCACTGATGAGGGGGCGCTGATGACGAGGCACTAATATGCAGCACTGATGGGGACTGATATGCAGCACTGATAGATGGCACTGATATGCAGCACTGATGGGCCCTTATAGGTGGCACTGGTGGACACTTATTGGCGGCCCTGATGGGTGGCACTGATGGGCAATGATGGGAACTGATGGGTAGCACTGATGAGCACTGATAGGCAGCACTGATGAGGAGGCACTGACAGGCACTATTGATGGGCACTATAATTGGCATCTCTAATGGGCACTAATTGGTATCCCTGGTGGGCACAGGTGGGCATCCCTGGTGGGCATGAGTGGGCTTCCCTGGTGGGCTCTAGTGGACATCCCTGGTGGGTCTGCACCGATAATCAATGCGCTGATTATCAGCGCAGACCCCACACCTTGTCAGCGCAAATAGAGGAAAAACAGTACTTCCTGGTTACGATGTGACCAACTGTGATTGGACACAGCTGATCACATGGTAAAGAGCCTACATGAATTGGAGATGTGGTGTGTCAGAGCGACACACCGCACCACTGATCGCTGCGCTGCGTTGCCTTTGTGGAGCGTGCGCGAGCGGCTTTTCCTGCTGGACGTCATATGCGGCCGTCATTGTGCTATATTGCGGGCGGGAAGTGGTTAAGGAGATTCATCATCTCTATTTATAGCATGAGGGTCTTTTCCTATATTACACATAAGGTGGGTCAGCATATGGACATCCCCTTAACACATAGCTGACTACAAAATAACTACAGTGTATGTATTCTGAAGCAACAAGCTGCCTTTGCATGCTTCGATCGATGCCTTTTTTCCTAAAAATCAATTCAATACTTTACTTTGGAGAGAAAATATACTAGTAAAAACAACTAGATGTGATTTATTGTGTTGGTACCCTTGCCCTTCCAGCTACAATATTAGAGCATCGAAACAGCACGTCAATCACAAATACTGTGCATGGAGAGGAAGATCTTATTCACTCTGACAAGTCAGCAGCAGTCCTGCATTGAACTGCGACTCATATGATTTAATGCAAACATATAATTCACTGACCCCATTCCCTTTAGTCTGCATGGACGGTTTTCTTAAGTCACAGCAGACTTTCAACTTAGCACATTGTGTTCTTTAAGATCCATAAACAAGATTTACATTGTAAAATATATGTACTATTGATCAACGAAGAAAGGTGAACAAAATATTTTGTTGTTTTAAAGATTGTAATAAATGAAAAAGTAATTAAATATGAATAGACATGCTAAAATGTGTACATAGCAAGGGTCATCTACAGAATTTCACTGTCTACAAGTGTGTCTTAAGGGAAAACTGCAGGCAAAGCACAAGATTCAGTAATACATATTTAGAGCAAAGGGCTTTAACTACTTGATATTTTTAGATGCATAGTTTGAAAGAGAAATAAATGTTCAAAAATGTTTTGAGCCTAAATATTGTATGCATTCCTTTAACAACCTCCTGCTTCAATGGATTCTTAAAGGAGAAGTGTGAAATAGGAAAAAATAAACATACATACTCACCAGTGTTGCCAACCTCCCGCAGTGTTTTTTACTGGCAAAACATGGGAAATTTACTGGCGGAGCACATTTTTCACTGGCAACTTAAAAATAATAGAACTCCTATTAAAAACGAAGACAATTGATAGTTAAACACAATATGGAAACACTGGCAATACCTATAACAATTAATTTGCCTTGTTTACACTTAAAAAGTCAGAACAGCATGACAAATTATCAGACCCTGATATTTATAGACAGTTGTAAAAATCACTGATTTTTACAAACTGCCAGTAAATTTACTGGTGGTTGGCAACACTGATACTCACCTACTGTATGTGGCTGCAGCATCGGCCTGATGCTGCAGCTGTCCCCTGCCGCCTCTGAGACTGAGAACTGAGCAATTACATCACCACTTTCCATTTTCATTACATACCTTATTTTAAATGCAGTGATGGCATCACTGCTCCTCCGTGCTTCTCTACCCACTTCAAGACTGCAATACGTATATACTTCCCAATTAGATGAATAAGCCCCAGAAACACCGGCGAGCAGCGAAAGGACGGTGACGACCCCTCCCGCTGCTTCTAAAAGTGATCAGCAGCTCGCAGCCCATCGCTTTTAGGAAAAAGAGAATCACCAGCTGAAAATTTTAATATCAGGGTTATGACTGACAGCTGCAACTATACAGTATCTCACAAAATTGAGTACACCCCTCACATTTTTGCAAATATTTTATTATATTTTTTCATGCGACAACACTGAAGAAATTACACTTTGCTACAATGTAAAGTAGTGAGTGTACAGCTTGTATAACAGTGCAAATTTGCTGTCCCCTCAAAATAACTCAACACACAGCCATTAATGTCTAAACCACTGGCAACAAAAGTGAGTACACCCCTAAGTGAAAATGTCCAAATTGTCAATATTTTTGTGTGGCCACCATTATTTTACAGCACTGCCTTAACCCTCTTGGGCATGGAGTTCACCAGAGTTTCACAGGTTGCCACTGGAGTCCTCTTCCACTCCTCCATGATGACATCACGGAGCTGGTGAATGTTAGAGACCTTGTGCTCCTCCACCTTCCAGGATGCCCCACAGATGCTCAATAGGGTTTAAGTCTGGAGACATGCTTGGCCAGTCCATCACCTTTACCCTCAGCTTATTTAGCAAGGCAATGGTCATCTTGGAAGTGTGTTTGGGGTCGTTATCATGTTGGAATACTGCCCTGCAACCCAGTCTCCGAAGGGAGGGGATCATGCTCTGCTTCAGTATGTCACAGTACATGTTGGCATTCATATTTCCCTCAATGAACTGTAGCTTCCCAGTGCCGACAGCACTCATGCAGCCCCAGACCATGACACTCCCAACACCATGCTTGACTATAGGCAAGACACACGTGTCTTTGTACTCCTCACCTGGTTGCCGCCACACACGCTTGACACCATCTGAACTAAAAAAGTTTATCTTGGTCTCATCAGACCACAGGACATGGTTCCAGTAATCCATGTCCTTAGTTTGCTTGTCTTCAGCAAACTGTTTGCAGGCTTTCTTGTGCATCATCTTTAGAAAAGGCTTCCTTCTGGGACGACAGCCATGCAGACCAATTTGATGTAGTGTGCAGCGTATGGTCTGAGCACTGACAGGCTGACCCTCCACTTCTTCAACTTCTGCAGCAATGCTGGCAGCATTCATACGTCTATTTCTCAAAAATAACCTCTGGATATGACACTGATCACAAGCACTCAACTTCTTTGTTCGACCATGGCGAGGCCTGTTCTGAGTGGAACCTGTCCTGTTAAACCGATGTATGGTCTTGGCCACCGTGCTGCAGCTCAGTTTCAGGGTCTTGGCAATCTTCTTATAGCGTAGGCCATCTTTATATAGAGCAACAATTCTTTTTTTCACATGCGCAGAGAGTTCTTTACCATGAGGTGCCATGTTGAACTTCCAGTGACCAGTATGAGAGAGTGAGAGCAATAACAGCAAAGTTAACACACCTGCTCCTCATTCAAACCTGAGACCTTGTAACAAACCTGTCCTGTTAAACCACTGTACGGTCTTGGCCACCATGCTACAGCTAAGTTTCAGGGTTTTGGCAATCTTCTTATAGCCTAGGCCATTTTATATAGAGCAACAATTCTTTTTTTCAGATCCTCATAGAGTTCTTTACCATGAGGTGCCCTGATGAACTTCTAGTGATCAGTATGAGAGAGTGAGAGCGGTAACACCAAATGTAACACACCTGCTCCCCATTTACACCTGAGACCTTATAACGCTAGTGAATCACATGACACCGGGGAGGGAAAATGGCTAATTGGGCCTAATTTGGACATTTTCACTTAGGGGTGTACTCACTTATGTTGCCAGTGGTTTAGACATTAATAGCTGTGTGTTGTTATTTTGAGGGGACAGCAAATTTGCACTGTTATACAAGCTGTACACTCACTGCTTTACATTGTAGCAAAGTGTAATTTCTTCAGTGTTGTCACATGAAAAAATATAATAAAATATTTACAAAAATGTGAGGGGTGTACTCACTTTTGTGAGATACTGTATATAGTTGAGATGTTGAAGCAGTTTACCGGGGCTATGGCTGCAGCTGTCAGCCATAACCCTGGTATTAATAATTTTCAGCTGGTGATTCTCTTTTTCCTAAAAGCAATGGGCTGCGAGCTGCTGATTAGCCGCTGGATCGCTCTTAGAAGCAGCCGGAGGGGTCGTCACCGTCCTCTCACTGGTCACCAGTGTTTCTCATCGGGAGGCCTGGAATCCAATCTGGTGGTTCACGCGGCTGGCCATGGAGGTTAGGAGAGACCAGATCCCCTCTATGATTTAGGAGGCCGGAAGCGATATCATGATGCAGAGATGAACGCATAAGTTTGTGCACGCATATGTAAACGGTGTGCGTACCACACATGTGAGGTATTGCCTCAAACGTTATACCGAGAGAAATAATTCTAGCTCTAGACCTCCTCTGTAACTGGTAACCTGTAAAAATGTTTAAAATGTCACCTATAGAGATTTTTAAGTATGGTAGTCACCATTCCACGAACATGTGCCATTTTTAAAGTGTGACATGTTAGGTATCTATTTACTCTAGTGGTGCACCGAATGGAAAATTTGGTGCCGAAACCAAAAATGCACTAAGCCGAAAGCCGATAGCGAAATCGAAAATGACAGTTTTTAAAAAATATTTATATTTTTATAAACAATTGTCATAAGCAGCCTACCTGTGCCTGGGCACTAACAGGCGGCACTGATGGGAACTAATTGGAAGCACTGATAGGCAGCACTGATTGGCACTGATAGATGACACTGATTGTCGCTGATAGGTGGCATTGGTTGGCACTGATAGATGGCACCAATTGGAAGCACTGACTGGCACTGATAGGCAGCACTGATGGGCACTGATAGGCGCTATTGATTGGCACTGACAGGTGGCACTGGTTGTCACTGGCAGGTGGTACTGATAGAGGAGATGAGGAGTTTCACATTGCACAGATAGCAGGCTTCTAAGAGCCGCTCTGTGTGTGAAATGGTCATGTATTATCAGTGCATGCAGAGAGAGACACAAACTGTCAGATCTCCACAGTGATGTCGGGGTGCTATCTGTGCAATGTGAAACTTCTCATCTCCTGCAAAATACACACCAGACACCCCCGCAATGGGCAGGCGGTACCTGGGGCGAACCCCGTCCCCTTTTGGTATCAGCTGTTTTTTTATTTCACCCGATACCGAAAACACAGTTTTCAGCCGATAATTTTCAGTTGCTGAAATTTTGATGCATTCCTAATTTACTCTGCGTTACATCATCTTTTATACCTTCAATTGGGTTATATATTGTGTTTTTTTTTTGCATCACAATTCATTAAAGTGTATTTTTTTCAAAAAAAATTAAGTTGAAAAAAAACTGCTATGCAAATACTGTGTGACAAAAAATTGCAACAATTGCCATTTTATTCTCAAGGGGTCTCTGCTAAAAAAAGATATCTAATGTTTGGGGGGTTCTAAGTAATTTTCTAGCAAAAAAATACAGATTTTTGCTTGTAAACAAAAGTGACACTTAAAGTGGAGGTCCGCTCAGCCCAGCAAAAATTAAAAGCCAGCAGCTACACTTTAGCTGCTGACTTTTACTAATAGGACCCTTAGCTGTCCTGGAGTGCAGCAATGTCGGCACTGCAGCTGTTTCCATCAGCTGTTGGGTGCTGCCGCCACCATTGCGGGTAAGGGAACCCGGCAGTGAAGCATTACGGCCCCTACTGTGTATGCGCGAGGCTCCGCTGTGCAGCTGCTACTGGCCCGGTGGCGGAGGAGGGAGCCAGGCCGTTGGCGTAATTCACTGTGGCCCGGACTCCCGGAAGTGGGGACATGATACAGTACCTGCCAAATGTGGCACCGCAGGGGGTAGGGAGGAATCCGAGAAGTGGAAGTTCCAAATGTGGGTGGAACTCCGCTTTAAGTAAAAGTGTCAGAAGAGGCCTGGTCTTAAAATGGCTATGCAATGTAGGCAGGTCATGGGAGGGCTGGCAGGGTGCTGTACATAACCACCTGAAACATAGCAGCACACTGCCTTAGTACACCTATCAAAAGCTCCCAGCCCTCATGCAAGCAGTGGGATTGCTCTTTGGAGGAGCTATGCAAATATTAGTGGTGACACAATGTGGAATAATCCATGGCAACATGCTGTACTGAAAAAAGTAAAGAATGTGTTACTTTTTCTAGGACCACTGCAGCACAATGGTGTGAACTGAACTGATAGGACTTAAGGTAAATTGCCTTGTCTCTGCATTGTGCCTGCATTGGGCTCCACTGCCCACAGTAGCACAATGGGGCTGGTGCCAGTGAGCCCTAATGTTCAAAAAAAAAAACCTCATTAGTAATTATTTAAATCATTTTTGGCTGAATTGAGGTTTACTTTAGGGTTCCCAAAGTAATCCAATGGTGATAATCCAAGCCCTGGCAATTGTTTCAGCATTAGGCGACAATCAAGGTGCCAGTGAACTTCCACAACCCTCATCTGCCATCTAAGAAGAGAATGTAAAATTGTGACACTGTCGGACTGGCAGAGTTAAACCAGGTTTTTAAGTAAGGAAGCTGTATATTTTAAATGTATGGGGTGGGCAAAACTGGAATTTTCACATCCACAAATGTTCAGAACTCGAAGGAGAGCTCCAGGTTATTTAAGCCAGCCCTGCATTGATTGAAAATTCGGCAAGTTCAGCAGGGATCATCAAATTTCGATCCACATATGGGTACTAAGGTTGTACAGAGGTCGATATACCGATCTACTTCTGTACAACTGCCCTGTCGGATTTTACCCGATTGCTCAACGCTGCAAGGCTATAGCCTGCAATGCTGATCAGTGTTTTCTGATGGCAGGGAAGTCTCCCTGCTGTCAGAATACAATAGCTCAGTGGGGAGAATTGCCCCATCCACCTCCAATGACTCAGTTTTTTTTTTTTTTTTTTTATCAACCCAATGATTAAACGGAAAAAACTATCATTAATGGGTTGCTTTACTAAGTTTGGCAGTGTGGACTTGTGTGTGGCTCCAGATGAACCACCAACATTTTATTTTTTCACGCAGTTTTTTTTATGCTCCAAACAAACTTGCCATCACACAAAATATTTCACCATGCAGAAGATCCTCTTTCCACCCACACAGCATACCTGCACAGCTGCTGGGAACTTACTTGCAGACGGGGACGTATGTACAGGGGTCACAATTGCGATCTGGCCCCATACTCCAGGGGGCCCGTGCGGCCCCCTGTACACCTGGAGAGGAGGGGCAGTGGGGACAGCATATAGAGGAATCAGTCCCCTCCATTTTCCTCCTGCAGCCTTTCAGCAACTGCAGGAGGAAAATAGAGTATATCGGTTTCTCTACATGCCACCCCTCCCATCCACCTCCTGCTGTGATTGGGCTCCTGTGCTTTCACCTAGCCCTGGGCTTCCCTCTCCCGTCGGCTGCTGCAGGGAATTATTCAGGATGGAGGGAAGGGGCCAGTAAACGTGTCATTTACCGGCCCCTTCTTTGTCTTCATTAATAGAGTCAGTGATCCGTACCAATCACTGACTCTGTTCATACATAACTGAGGCATTGTAAACTGTGTTTACTGTGCTTCAGTTTCTGAATGAATGGGAAGCTCTGTACAGAACTATTCCTGTCCTTTCATTCTGTGCAGCTGAGGCTGCAGAGGTGGAGATTGAGGGCTTTTTCCTCAATCTCCATTCTCTGTCTCAAAAGTAGAACATCAGAGGTTTAGATCCCTGATATTTCACCAAATGGGGCTCATAAAAAATAATAATAAAAAATACAATTGTTGAATAAAAGTGGTAAAAAAAATAAAAAATAAAATAATGTGACAAAAAAAACAAAGGTTGCATCGTGAGGGGGGGGGGGGCATTTATGGTTTCTTGTACTGGGGCCTGAATGTTCTAGGTACTCCTCTGCTTGTAGGAACTCATGCATATACACAAAAGGCATTAAAGAAAAGTACAGCCAAAGCTGCTTTGGCTGTACTTCTCCTGTGGATTACAGGAGTGCAGTTCGATCTGCACTCCTGCACCCATTTTCATCAAACAGCGGGCTGAAGCCCGCTGTCGGCTGGTGACACAGAGCTGGTCCAGGCTTGGGAAGGATTGCGACAATGAAGTCGGGATCTGACCACGTACCTAGGCCAGCATCCAGCTCAGCCTCTCAGGGAGCCACTGAGAGACTGACCTGGCCCCTCCTGCCCCCTCCACAGCCCAGCGATCCAGTGAGCCTGGGGGGCAGTGCAGAGAGCTGTGACTGACTGACTGAGAACCGAGCGATTGGCAGTGTTTGATCACTCGGTTCTCAGTATTAGAACCGGCGGGGAATTGGACCAATGCTGCATCCACCTACGTAAGTATAAATAAAAAAGTATATATATTCCCATACTTCTCTTGTAAGCCCCGTGCATGAGACTCTGGTGTTTAGGTGCAGGTAGAAGCTACAGGCACACAGGCCAGCCCTGCTGCTGGCAGCATGTAAAGTCTATGGGAGGCTGACTTTCGCTGTGGTGCACTAGGCACTACTAATGTTTAAGATAGTATGTGCTCAGGGATGAATGCCCAAAACACAGACTGCTTGCATTCTGGGAATTCAACCCTGGGTGCATACTGCCCTGTCCCTATTCTGTGCTGGCAGATTTCTTTATCAGTTGTAAATTCGATGTAGACACCGTCCATCCTAAAGCTTGCCTTCTACATTGTTTGTCAATGACAGGAAACTCAGCCTGTCCTAAGCCTTACTATTGGGAGAGACTCACAATGCATTTTTTAAGAGATGCAAGCCAACCATGGCACTTTTGCATAAGAAACATCCACAAGTTAAGAAAAAAAAATGGGTATGCTGTGTGAATGGTAAGACATAACATATAGTGGAGTTTTCTAAAATTTGACTGCAAAAATGGAAAAACACTTTAGCATGGCCATACACCAATGAAGAACCCGGACACAATTTGCTTCATGGATGGCCCTGTGGGCACTCTCCAACCCTATAATTCAATTCAATTGAAACATCAAAAGGAGTTGGCTGGCAGACTACAATACCTAGCACTGCAGATTCATCCATCTGTGCTATGTAAAGTGGTTGGAGGAATCTGGGAGATTTTTTTAGTTCAGCCTGAAGAAATCAGAAATCTATCGGTGTACGACTGGCACATGTGACTCATCTGCACAATATTCTTGATAATGTTTAGAAATGTTGTCAGTTATGCTCAGTGGCACAACAAAGTATTGGTGTATATATAATTACTACTGATAAGGGAATTGATTCGTTTTCTTCTTTTACCTGTAAAATAGGTTCTAAAAGAAAATAAGTAAAACATTGTGCAGAGATCTTCCCATTATATCTGCATCTACCCGGGTGGCCATTGCTTAGTACACTGGTACTTTGTTTCTGCAAAGAGGCTCTGGGCTGACATTCACTTCCCAGCAGCGTCTCTTATTGCATAAGCACTATTTAAATCTAAGATCACGCTACACTCAAATGGCAATTTTACAGTACTCTGAAGCAGAGAAAAGATAAAAAGCACCCATCCTTCACATGACGGCGGGTCACATAAGTGTGAGTGGTGCAAATTTGGACAACCATGTGACATCTCTGCTCTTCTCATCTTTCCTCCAAGTATCATGCAAAGAAAGTCTCACTACTGCACTAGGAATCTGCATTTAGGTAACCATATGTAGTATTTGAGGCACATGAACTTAAAAGTGAATCAGCTTGGGGGGGGGATACTTCTGTGAGCATACATCACTGTATAAAAAGATTACCGCTGCCATTTTTCACCCACTAAAATGTCTGCATTACAGCTGCCAGCATAACATTCTGTGGGAAGCTAGCCTTATGTGCTCAACAAATCCTGAAACTGCCCCATCTTGAACTGATCACAGTATATATTAGTTTGATTTATGGCTTCCTTTTCCTCCTATACCTTTCTCCTGCATGCAGAGGTTTTCCCGCTGGCTGGGAAATTATATGTGGCACAGCTTGCTATTTAGCTTGTGCTCATTAATGTTGTTAACCCCTACACCACTCTGTAATCACAAGCAACACATATCTATGATGAAAAACTATAAAATCATATTTCCATGCCTCCCAACTTTTGAACTTCAGAATGAAGCATACTTAAGAGAGGAAGTGACCTGCGGAGCCCATATCATGGCAAAAACGGGTGTGGCCAAATGCTTAACCACTTCCACACCGCGCGCAGTATATTTACTGCGGCAGTGTGGACGTGTCCCACGAATCCCCGTAAATAAACGTTGATTTTCGGAGTGGCCGCTAGTAGGGTTGCCACATCATCCCTTTAATCCAGGACATATATTAATTACTCAGGTTCTGTGGCTGATTAAGGTGGTAATTAAACTCACTCGGTGCCTTATCTGCATTGAATTAGCAACAGAACCTGTGTAATTTATATGTGTCCTGGATTAAGGGGATGATGTGGCAACCCTAGCCGCTAGGGGTCGCGTGTTCGTGCCCGCCGCACTCCGGAGGCAAGCCGCGTTGAGCAGCCAGAGCAAAAGAACGGGGAACCGCCGATGTAAACACAATGGTTCCCCTCTCTGTCAGTGGAGACATAAGAGATCTACTGATCCCTGTCACTGGGATCAGTTAGATCTCTTATGCCCATAACAATCCAGCCCCCCCACAGTTAGAACACGCCTAGGGAACACAATTAACCCCTTCACTACCCCCTGCAGGTTAACCCCTTCACTGCCAATGACATTTATACCAGTAATCAGTGGACATTTAAATTTCTGATCTCTGTATAAATGTCATTGGTCCAAAAAAAGTGTCAAAATGGTCCGACATGTCCACTGCAATATCGCAGTACCGCTAAAAATCGCAGATCGCCACCATTACTAGTAAAAAATAAAAAATAAAAACCCCCTTCCGGGGCTGAAGTGGTTAAGAGTGGGAGGGGCTAAAGGGGTGTGGTTCAAAAAAAAAAAACACGCTTCCTTGTACTTATAAAAAAAGCTTTGATTGCTGTGCCACAAGCTGAAGTCTCAAGGACACAAGCCCAAGCTTCCTCATTTAAAAAAAAAAAATAAGAAAAAGCTTCCATTACAAATGGTTTTGGTTTTGCACAACCTGTGGAAGAGATTCAGGAGTGCGTTTCATACATAGTTCAGGAATGCATTATGTACAAGGTGCAAGGTTCAGGGATGCATTTCATACAGAGTGCAAGATTCAGGAATGCGTTACATGCAGAGTGATAGGTTCAGGAATGCGTTGTACAGTGTGCAAGGTTCAGAAATGCAATATGTACAGAGTGCAAGGTTCAGGAGTATGTTGTACAGAGTGCAAGGTTCAGGCATGCGTTATACAGAGTGCAAGGTTCAGGAATGCGTTGTACAGTGTGCAAGGTTCAGAAATGTAATATGTACAGAGTGCAAGGTTCAGGAGTGCGTTGTACAGAGTGCAAGGTTCAGGAGTGCGTTGTACAGAGTGCAAGGTTCAGGAATGCATTGTACAGAGTGCAAGGCTCAGTAATGCAACATGTACAGAGTGCAAGGTTCAGGAGTGCATTGTACAGAGTGCAAGGGTTCAGGAATGTGTCATACAGAGTGCAAGGTACAGGAGTGCATTGTACAGAGTGCAGGATTCAGGAGTTAGTTAAACTGCAAAGACACCAATTAATTAAACATAGCACACTTATCTTCTAAAATCTTGATTACCAGCATACAGGAGCCAAGGCAAGAATGGTGGCATCAGATGGATAACAAAAGAGTGCAGCCTAGCAGGACATGCAACAGTGTGACCATCCATTCAGCACAGTCATAGATTGGTGGGCAAGCCAGCGGGCATTCAGCAGCAATAAGAGTGAGTGCAGTTGTCAAATCAAAGCTCTGATGTCGGGGATGGGCAGGGCTGATATATGGGGCTCCACCCCTTTGTCCCGTGCATAAACAAAATAGCCGGCGTTTATACATTACTGGCCGGGGAAGAAGGTGGCAGGAACATTTGGAACTACTGTATGTGCACCCACAGCAGTGTATAATAAACCTGTATGGGTGCCCATACAGTACTTACAATTGGTCCTGCCACCTTCTTCCCCGGCCAGCAATGTATAAACACTAATAAGCGCTATATGTTTAGAGCAAAACGCGTTGACGTCACGGCTGTTGTCGTCATTTCCGTCAGCAGTGGTTGCGAAGTGGAACGCATGCCATTCCCAGCATTTTGGTGGAGTCTATGCTGTATGAAATCTGTCAGCTTGTTTGATCTGCTGACTGAAAAGCAGCAGGTTCATTTGTTCTGGTGAGTGAGGGCACAAAAGGGTCACTGGTCACTTTGTCACTTTTGAGCACAGTTTGTATGAAGCACTTTGTCACTTTCATTCTAATTGCGTGAACACACCAATATCTGGACTATTATGGACACTCATGTTATGTGATTTTGTCATCCGATCTGGGCTGGCGCTGGTATGTGTATGAATTGAATGTAAAAACGCTGGCTGATTTGTCTATGCACGGGGCAAAGCGGCGGAGGCCCGCATAACAGCCCCACCCATCCCCAACATCAGAGCTTCAATTTTACAGCTGCACTCGCTCTCACTGTGGCCGTACGCGCCAGGCTTGCCCACCAATCCCTGGCTCTGCTGGATGGATATTCACACTGCTGCATATCCTGCTAGGTTGTCAGCAATGGAGTAATGCGGGACTACGTCCTTGTACACTGGGACCATTGGACAAAGTTTGAAATGTGGGAAAGTCCCGCCCAATCGAGGACTGTTGGGCGGTATGTATTTCCAATTCCACATTGCATTTCAATTATTTCTATTCTTCTCCTACTAATCTCAATGGCCTTGAAGTTTGTAAACTTACTTTGTGAAGATCCACACACATTTACTTCCTTGAATTATGTGATACGCATTTACCATGCCCTGTGGGTAGGCAATGCTGTGTCACACATTTCACAGAGCCTGTCTTCTGATCTACAGAGCTGCTGAGAGGAAGAGTTTCAGGAGGAGTTAGTACAGGAATTACAGCTTGCAGGCAATTAGGTACCATGGGATATATACAGTAGTCCTTAAGCCTGTTTCACACAAAGCATTTGCAGAGCTTTCAGCAAGCTTTGTTGAAGCTTTTAAAGTACCATTGAGCTCCAACATGTAAACATTGAACACAGATCCTACTGGGAGTGTTGATTGCTATTTTAAACTGCTAGCAGGTTTCAGAACTTCTTGAAGCTTGTCACAAGCCCGATGAAGCCTGCTAGCAGCTTGCTTAAAGAAGAACTCCAGCTTTTCCTAACCAAAACAACAGACGTGGGCCAAAAGGGTCAGCTGCCCAAGGCCCAAAGCAGGTGCCCCTTGAGCACACGCTACCCACAAATTGGGGCCCCCATTGGCACTGCAGAATGATCGGGTACACACACTGTACATGGGACAGGACTCCAGGAGACAGGCAGGGGCGTGTTGTGCTATGTATTATTCAAGAATCCCCAGCAAGGAATGATTGGGCGGAGCCGTGAGCTCCACTGATGCCACTGATGCTCTGACCCCGCCCCATGCCATGCTGCGGGGCGTAGTGGGGTAGGAGCTGACAGTGGGAGCAGTTGCCGGCAGTACTGAGAGCCCACGGATGGTGAGCAGATTTTTTTTATTTAGAAAAAAATGAATTTACTACCAGTTTAGGCCGGGTTGGGTTGGGTTGGGTTTGTGGCCCACATTTGCATAGGCACAGCAGCCCATTCAATGGAGTGGACTGCTGTGCCTGATTTTCCCGCAAAAAAATAAATGTGCATTTCCCTGCGGTTACCGCTAATATGCTGTGTTTTTAGATGTGTGGACCACACATCTAAAAATACAGCACATTTTGCAGGTGCGGGAACCACAGAGAAATCACTTGGTGCATGCAGCATTTTTAAAAAGCTGCATGCACATTTTGTTCTGCGGGAAAGGCAGGCACAGTAGTCCATTCCATTGAATGGGCTGCTGTGCCTATGCAAATGTGGGCCACAAACCCACATAGATGTGAACCAGGCCTAAACCAGAAGGTATGTGCTTCTCCCCTAAGCCCTAAATCCTCACCTGGCTGTCGCTGTTGTTCTGTAAATAGTGAGCAAGGGCCACAGTGGCACTTACACACACATGCCATTTTCCACACGGGCATAGTGAACACAACACTGCTTGATGGACTTGTATGGGCTGCTGTGCCTGCTTTTCCCGCAGAAAAAAGGTGCATGCAGCACTTTAAAAACAAAGTGTCCTTGAAATCGCATGGTGCTTTTGCACCATACAATTTCCCTGTGGTTGCTACACCTGCAAAATGTGTTGCATTTTTAGATGCGTGGCCCATGCATTTAAAAACACATTGCATTTGCGGGAACCGGAGGGAAATCATATGGTGCATGCAGCATTTTTATAATGCTGCATGCACATTTTTTATGCGGGAAAAGCAGGCACAGTAGCCCATTCCATTGAATAGGCTGTTATGCCTATGCAAATGCGGGCCACAAACCCACATAGATGTGAACCAGGCCTAAACCAGTAGTAAAGTCATTTTTTTTAAATAAAAATGCTGGTCCCCCTACAGGTTTAAGCCATAATGCACGGCATACTAGCACATTATGACAGACTTACCTGCAAACTGAGCCCTTTAGCGTGGTGCTGTCATGGCTCCCCTTGGCTCTCGGCACAACCCTCTTCTCCAGGTTCTCTATCTTCAGCCACTTGTATGGCCAGGCTGCGGTAATGTCATGTACATAGGAGTCACATCACCATGGCACACAGAGTGGGCTGTAAATGTGATGTGAGCTGTGCATGAACAGCTCTAATCACATTATCGCTGACAGGCAGGGGAGACAGTTATAACACAAGAGACCACTGGGGTCCCTTCTGTTATAACCACTCAGTACCGGACATTGCATGGGGGGGGGGGCCCAAGAAAATGTTTGCGCAGGGTCCAATCCATATTAAAGACGGCCCTAACTGTGCATGTAAATTACTTACAACCCCACTGTCAGCTTGTGCATAACTTACCTACCTCAGGTTTTTGTGATGTCACTCCTCCTCCTGGCAGAACTCCTCCTGGCAGAATTCCAAAGTTCTCTGACTTCCTGTTTCCTTCCTTTTCCAGTGCTGATACTACATGTACCATGATCCTTTGAGCCTCTGTAGCTTCAGGGTGGGCTTGTATCAGTTGTTGTGGGTGTTGATGTGGGTGGGTCCTAGGGTTACTGTGGGTGTTTCTGGGCTTTCATGTGGGTGGTGAAAGGTGTAAATGTGTCATACCTCCTCCTGTGTCATTCCTGACTTGCTGCAATATTACAGAGTAAGGGCTATGGGAGGTTATTATGAAGGTGTTTCCTTGCTATGTAAATTCATCACTTCACAGAAAGCAGAGATCTGCGAGGGTGGAATCTGAGGGGTGGGAATTTCCCTGATCCCACTTGTTGGCATATTTAATTGGTCAGGACTGAATTCTACACCAGGGCGTTATAAAAAAAATGAGCTGTAAAGCTATAGTACCAACGCCAGGAAAAAATCTGCGTTAAAAATGCGATTTTATGAGCGATTTGCATTGGCGTCAATGCGCGTTTTTCCGTGTTAGCTTTTAGCCATGTTTCTCTCTCTCTGTTCAAAATCAATGGTTCCCTATGTGAGCCTATTGATTTGAATAGAAGTCGCACCAGAAGTTGGATCATGATGATCCGATTTGCGGTGCGACTTGTGTGCTGAGGATCTTGAAGGGGAACCGCCCGCAAAAATGAAAAAAAAAATTGCGTGGGGTTCCCCCCAAGAGATGCCAGACCCTTCATTCTGGTATGAATTTTAAGGGGAACCCCCCACGCCACGAAAAAGGCGCAGGGTCCCCCCCAAAATTCATACCAGACCCTTATCCGAGCACGCAGCCCGGCAGGTTAGGAAAGGGGAGGGACGAGTGAGCGCCCCCCTCCCCCAACTTGGGCCATACCAGGCCATATGCCCTCAACATGGGGGGGTGGGTGCTTTAGGGCAGGGGGGCCCTGCGCCCCCCACCCCAAAGCACCTTGTCCTCATGTTGATGAGGACAAGGGCCTCTGCCCGACAACCCTGGCCGGTGGTTGTCAGGGTCTGCGGGTGGGGGCTTATCGGAATCTGGGAGCCCCCTTTAACAAGGGGGCCCCCAGATCCCGGCCACCTACCCTATGTGAATGAGTATGGGGTACTGAAGGAGTATGGAGTATTGGACCCCTACCCATTCACCTAAAAAAAGTGTCAAAAATAAACACATTACACAGGTTTTTAAAGTATTTTATTAAATCAGCTCTGGCGTCTTCTCCCTCTCCGGCTCTTCTCCCTCCTCCAGCGATGTCTTCTCCCTCTGCCAGTTCTTCTCCCTCTCTGGCTCTTCTCCCTTTTGTGCCGGGTCTTCTGTCTTCTCGCTCTTTTGCCGACACTTCTGTCTTCTTGCTCTTTTGCCGGGTCTTCTCCGCTGTCTTCTTCCTCTGTTCTTCTTCCGATGTTGACTCGACGTGATCTCCCGTTGTAATGCTGGGTCCGCCATCTGCAAGGACTTATATTGGCATGGGGCAGGGCCACCCACTGACATCATCCAGAGGCCCTGCCCCCTTGTGATGTCACCCCCTCATTATGAAGGAGGCAAGGCTGACCTGCAGCTCCTCGTGCATTTGTTGAAAAATGGCTCCAGGATACATTTGGCAGAGAAGCATTCTCTCCTCAATTTGCGGTGGAAAGAGCGCACAGGGTGCCTACTCGCCCACAACCACCAGGAGGGCCTCCAAGGTCAATCTTGGCGAAACTGCTACATTACCGGGATCGGGAAGCGGTTCTGCGCCAGGCGAGAGACCGGGCAAATGTCCTGGAACTGCCCTATGCAATGTTGTACCCGGCAAAACTCAGGGTGACAGCACAGGGACGCACCCAATTTTTTGAATCCCCCAAGGATGCAATGAACTGGCTGGATCAAAATGAGCAAGCCATGCGTCGCCGGGAGGAAGAGGGGAGACATGACTGATCCTGATAAGGAGTTCTGAAAGCTGCATATAGTGGATAACTGAGCAATATAAATTGACTGAGTTTGTTTTTCTACTCCTGTATTACAACATGACACCCAGGCTGGGGGACATTACACTGAAGTAGCAGACAAGAGCTGCACTGCAGAAGTAGCAAGAATGAGAACAAACAAAGTGTTGGTTGACTTTGAGTTGACAACTGCGGTTGTCGGGTTAAAACCTGCCCTGTTGGCAGAGTTGGTCCAGTTGAAGGACATTTGCACACGAAACAGATGCCATTGTCACACACCCACAAACAAGCACATGGACATTGGGGCTTCTCGGGCCC
>BLSH010498776.1:92889-108669 GCA_018402905.1 Glandirana rugosa
GGTCTCCACGCACCAGACTGTGTGATGCGCCAGACATAAGATAGGGTCTGTCTCTCCCTTCACGCGATAACGACGTGTGACGGTTCAGTTAGGACCTGTCTCATGGTACCCAAAACCTCTTCGTCCTCTTAACAAACTGGACCCCCAAAGCTTCAGAGGTCCGCAGATGGGTGGGGTGGAGAACGTACTTGGAGCGGTCTCCTCAAAGGGACCCCTCCCGTCTCCGTGGTCCCCGGCCCACAGACAGGTCTCGACCTAGATGTGTCGTCAATTTCAGGGGGTGGTGGTCGTTGCCACGGAAGCCGGACGGTGGTTCTTTGAGCTACTCTTCGGCGATATGTTTTTTTGTATTGCAAAATTGGTGCTCTAACGCTAGTATTGGCAACTGTGTATGTTCCACCTCCCTTTGGGGCGGCGGTGCTCCGGCTTCTCATCGAGTTTCTTGGTGGCAGGCCGAAGGCACCGTTGCTGGTGGTGGGGGACTTTAACTGCTGTGTAGATCCAGCTCTGGACAGACACCCGGCCCCTGGTGCCTCTGCCCTCCCCAGGGAAACTCCTCTGGCGAGGTTCATGCAAGAGGTGGGGTGGGTAGACGCCTGGAGACTTCGAAACCCCCAGGTCAAACAATTCTCCTGCTTCTCCAAAACCCATGGTACTCTGTCCAGGATTGACTTGGCAGTGTGCAGCAATAGCGCACTTCCCTCTCTGTCTGGGATAGAATACAGACCGCGTAGTGTGTCAGACCACGCACCTCTGGTGGTTCGGGTACGGACTTCACCACCGGTGCACTTAGCGCACGCCCCATGGAAATTTAATGCATTCTGGTTAAACCTGTTCCGTTCCCATGAAGGGATAGAGAGGGGAATAGAGGGATACTTTGCCTCACCGGCCCCATCCGAACCCAGCGGCTGTTCCGGATGGGGGTGAGATCAGAGGCATCATGTACTAGGTGCAAACGAGATCATGGTGACCTGATTCACCTTCTATGGAGATGCCCGAAACTCCACCAGTACTGGAATAGCGTAGTACAACAGATCAATACAATCTATTCAGTGAGTCTCCCGCTGGAACCGAGAGCATGCCTGCTGGGGGTTTTGGAGGAGTATGGCTGGGATACAGGGACAAACGAAGCCATTAATAGAATGCTGTTCCAGGCTCGTAAGCTGATTATGATTCACTGGACAGACGAAGACCCACCTACAGTGAAAGAATGGGTAGCCAGAGTGGGGGATCAGCTTCGCCTGGAAAAGTTGGTGTACCAACACAGAGGGAATCCTCACAAATTTGAAAAGCTCTGGGCGCCTTGGCTGGATGTACCGGGGCTTGCTCCGGTGGATCTGGTCATGGACCGCCTACTGTGGGGGTGATGGAGAGCCCAGTTCCACACAAGTGGTAGTAACCTAGATGGGAAGCATGTAGATGTGTGAGATAATACTTCTCAGATAGTTTGGTAGAGACTGTGGTTGACAGAGAAACATATAATTGATATTTCTAGAAATAATTATGTTTGGTATGTGCTCACAATGTGTATTGATGTACGAATATATATGTGCTTGTTGTTACAATAAAGCTTTTGTTGGATTAAAAAAAAACAATGCAGTTTAATTAAGTTAGATTCAACACTTCCCTGGGCCTTCATGGTTCAATGTCCTTAGGCCACATTCACACCTCTTTGTTTTGCATCTGGTGCAGATGTAGTATTTCACATTTTACATACACCTTGCATGTGTCATCATTCATACCTATGGAAGGTGTGTTTTGCTGAAACATGCACAAAGATACAATATGCAGGATTTTTACAACACACCTTAGGCTCGGAGGCTTGAAGTAGTACAGGAACCTTTTCTGAAGTCGCCTTGAAGTCGGAGCGACTTCAGTAGTGTATATTAAGACGGCTCCCATTCATTTCAATGCGATTTCAGATCTCAAACAACTTGAGACGACTTGGGGCGACACAAATCGGATCGCAAGTCGCCTAGGTGTGAACAGGCCCTCACTGTACCAACGGGCATAGGGTGAATGTGGCCATAACAAAGCAACCAGAATCAACCATGCATAACAAGCCAGGTGCAAATTGATGGCTAAAGAGTGGCTGCATTCAATCGATTGCAGCCACTTCTTGGATATTTTGACAGCCAGAAGGACCAGCTGTCAAAAAAAACAAAAGGCACTATAGGAGTTTCATCCATTCTGTGCTGTAAAGTGTGAATGGAGGAAGCAATTAGAATATTTTGTTCTGCCCATAGACATTGTCCTGCAGTCACTCATCAGTTAACCACTTCCAGACCGCCCCTCGCACATTTATTGTGGCAGGACGGGCCGGCTGCGTGAAACAACGTACCTATACTTGTCCCTTCTTTTCAAGTCTGGGTGGTTCGATCACCCCTGATGTTAACCCCTTTTCTGCCAGTGTCATTTATATAGTGACAGTGTATTTTTTAGCACTGATCACTGTATTAGTTTTACTCAGTGGCGTAGCGTGGGTTGTCAGCACCCGGGGCAAGGCAAGTAATTTGCGCCCCCTAATCCGTCGATAATTTTGCAAAAAAAAACAAATTTCTTACTTTTTGCTAAAATACAAATCCAAAAAAATATATATATAAAACATTTTTTTCATCGGTTTTGCCCGATTTATATTCTTCCTCATATTTGCGATAAAAAAAATCGCAATCGGCGTTTATTGATTGGTTTGCGCAAAAGTGGTCACGTTTATGGATGATGAGAATTCATTTCTGGTGTTTTAATTTTTTTTACTAGTAATGGCGGCGATCTGCGATTTTTAGCGGTACTGCGATATTTCAGCGGACATGTCGGACCATTTTGACACTTTTTTGGTACCATTGGCATTCATACAGCGATCAGTGCTATAAAAATGCACTGATTACTGTGTAAATGCCATTGGCAGTGAAGGGGTTAACCTGCAGGGGGCGCTCTAAGGGTTAACTGTGTTCCCTCAGTGTGTTCTAACTGTGTGTGGCTGCCCTAGCAGGGGAAGGGAAGTGATCACAGCCCTTCCCCCTTCACAGAACGGAGGTCCGTGTTTACTTACACGGACCTCCGTTCTTTCACTCCGGGGGGGGCATCGCGGGTGGCCGGCGGAGATCGAATCCACCGCACCCGCTTCCTGGCCCTCCCCGGACACAGTGAGCGTGCGGGCGCGCCTCCGGCGGCACGCGCGCGCTCACTGGGCGCGATCTCGCAGCCGCCGTCATATGACGGCGATTTGCGCAGGAGCGCCACCTTGTCGCCGTCAATTGCCGATCAGCGGTCGGCAAGCGGTTAAAGGTTGCTAGACCCACTGGCTTACATCAACTTATGTTGAGCTGGAGCAGCTACATATGGATCGAAATCTGTCTCCTCACTGTTGAACCAACCAAACTTCAATCCATCTGGTCAGCTCAACATGCCAGTCTTGACCTGCACCTGCAGACCGGGAACTGTAACATCCCAAAGAAACTTCAGTTTTGGAGATGCTCTGCTAGCACTACACAGCCAGCCCACTGAGCCCAGTAGTACTCCAGTCCAGTCATTCCTGACTCCTGTCACTCGTGACTCCTACCTTTTTTTTCACTGGCTGTCCCGGACGGACCCGATCACAGCAGTCAGCAGGCTAGGTTTTCTCCTCCAGGTCCTCCTAGGTTTTCAACTCCTGCAGCGTCTGTCACCACTGGCTCCCTCTCTCCTCTCTGGCCTGTGTCACCTGCCGCCGCTGCCAGCTTCTTCTTGCTGCTGCCTGGGCTGGTCTGGTGTGGTTCTCTCCCGCCCTCAGCGCTGCACTGGGCGGCCGTTGCACTGTCCCTCCCCCAGATAGTCCCTCGCTCTTTCTTCGCACCCACCACACCGCACGCCTGGCACCCCCCCCCCCTCCACAGTGGGCGGCGACCCGGCGGCTCGGATCGGATTCGCACAGCCAGCACTGCAGAGAGAGTGAGTGAGCCAGGCAGGGGCAGAGAGCTGCGAGTGCGAGCGCGCCCCCCCAGATGTTGCGCCCGGTGCGGCCGGCCCCCCCTGCACCCCCCACGCTACGCCTCTGGTTTTACTGGTCCCAAAAAGTGTCAGTTAGTGTCTGATTTGTCCACCGCAATTTCGCAGTCCCGCTAAAAATCACTAATCACTGCCATTACTAGTAAGAATAAAAATGCCATTAAAATATCCCATAGTTTGTAGACGCGATAACTTTTTGCGCAAACGAATCAATATACGCTTATTGGGATTTTTTTTTACCAAAAACATGTAGCAGAATACATATTGTCGTAAATTGATGAAGAAATTAGATTTTTTTCATTTTTTTATTGAATATGTTTTATAGCAGAAAAAAAAATAGTTTTTTTTTTAAAAATTGAAAATTGATAAAAATTTTTGTTAATAGCGCAAAAAAAACACAGTGGTGTTCAAATATTACCAAAAAAGGACATACATTTTGTTTGGGTACAGCGTCGCATGACTGCGCAATTGTCAGTTAAGTGCCGTATCGGAAAAAATGGCCTGGTCATGAAGGTGGTTAAACCAAAGCTAACTGCAAAGCAACCAACCAATAAAAGGCAAATTGAATTGGTTGCTTTTCGTCGGCTAGGCAGCCTATAGATGAGTCCATTTTTTTTTTATTCAAACGGCAGGCTGAATGAAAAAAAGGCTCAATTCTCCCATCTACACTCTTGAGGTGGTTGTGGGGAATCCTCTCCCCTGAGCTATTGTATACTGACAGCAGGTAGACTTCCCCGCTGTCAGAATACACTACTCAGCATTGCAGGATATAGCCAGCAGCACTGACTGAAGAAAATCCAACAGGGCGGTTGTACAGAAGTAAATTGGTAGATCAACTCCCTGCCCATACTTGGATCGACTGGCCAAATTTCGATCCATGGATAGCTGGCTTTAGCGTTGCCTGTAATTGGTTGCCACATGCTATATGAGCCAGTTCCTCCCTCTCACAGCTATACTTAGGCTCCATGCACGCTAGCGTTTTTGTAACTAAAGCTAAAAAATACTTACTTTAGTTACAATAGTGACGCCCTTGAAGTCCCTCACTGATGCCAGCATCTTCTCCCCGGCTGTTGGACTTTGGCTGCCTTAATTGGCCAGCGTGGGATGACATCACTCCCACACATTCACAGGTCAGTCAGTGTGCCAGAATGTAAAATGAGCTGCATGTACTTTCTAAAGAAGTCTGCAAACAGGCAGGTAAGTGTATTTTAATGCAGAAAAGACATTGTATGTTTCTTCTGCAGTAAAGACCCTGGAGGAGAAGACTGGAGGATAAGCAATGTGGAACTCTCTCCCACAATTGGTGGTGGCTGTGGGGATTATGGATATTTTTTAAAAGACTCTTGGAATGTATATCTTAAAGAACACAACATACAGGGATATGGAAATAATTCTAGACACCGACACAAATACACAGGTTGAACTGGATGGACTATTGTCTTTTTTCAGCCTTACCTACTATGTAACTATGTTCACAATTTTTATTTTTTTTTAAACTTTAGTTCCACTTTAAACATTTTTACACAAGGTGTTGGGTGGGTCCGATTTTTAAAACCTGGAGAAAGGAAAAGAATTGTGTTAGAACCATGTTATCATTTTCTGTTATGTAATGCCCTCACTGTTGGCCTTATCTCAGCAGAAACAATACAAACCAATTGTTCCCAGAAGAACAATTGGCCAAGATAGCTTACTGCTACCTACAAGCATAAGAACATCAACCACAAATTAAAATTGGATTATATACCAATCATTATGTCTGTTAGTGCCTCAAACTAGACAACTACTCTTGGACAGAGGTTATACTAGGAATACCCTGTAAAGTTGGCCATACATGGATAGAAAATCATTAGAAAAAAACGATTGGACTTCTAAAGATCTGTCGAACCTGCATGCATAACGCTATTATTGTTTTGATGATTATCAACTTTGTATCGATCTGTAACAACATAAACTGTACATTTTTCATCTAATGATTACATGACCCAGGGTAAAATTTAATACATGTATGTACTGTAGATTTTTTTTCTAACTGTTTTGGATCTATTCCACTACTAATGTTTAGAAAACCGATAATTTAGGCTCAAAAAATCCGACATGAAGGTTCAATTTTATGCAATAAAACTTTGTATTTTGATAATAGAAATTAGACCACTAACGTTTTGAAAGTTGAACGATCAAGCCTACCAAACGCTTTTTCGAACAATTTTCTATCCATGTATGGCCAACCTTAGTCTGAGCTCACAAAGTACACCTAGTTTCTCCTACAATGTCCTCTCCAGTTGTCCAGTTTGACAACCAGTCCCGATGTACAAGCAGGAACCAGTCAGAATGGCTCCTTAAGACACCTTTCACACCGAAGAGCTTCTAAAACACCAGCTAAAGTGCCGGTCATTTTTTGTGGTGCTTTAGTGGTGTTTTAGCAGCATTTTTTGGGTGCTAGGAAAGAAAGGAGCTATAGGATCATAGAAAACCCCAGTAACCTACCAACATCCCATTGAACTATTGAAGAAAAAGATGCAGTTGTGCTCATAAGTTTACAAACCCTAGCAGAATTTATGATTTCTTGGCCATTTTTCAGAGAATATGAATGATAACACAAAAACATTTCTTTCACTCATGGTTAGTGTTTGGCTGAAGCTATTTATTATCAATCAACTGTGTTTACTCTTTTTAAATCATAATGACAACAGTAACTACCCAAATGACCCTGATCAAAAGTTTACATACCCTGGTGACTTTGGCCTGATAACATGCACACAGGTTGACACAAAGGGGTTTGAATGGCTATTAAAGGTAACCATCCTCACCTGTGATCTGTTTGCTTGTAATTGCTGTGTGTGTATAAAAGGTCAATGAGTTTCTTTTCTTGACTCCTGACAGACCCTTGCACCTTTCATCCAGTGCTGCACTGACGTTTCTGGATTGTGAGACCTGGGGAAAGCAAAATAATTGCAAAATGATCTGCGGGAAAAGGTAGTTGAACTGTATAAAATAGGAAAGGGATATGAAAAGTCATCCAAGGAATTAAGAATGCCAATCAGCAGTGTTCAAATTCTAATTAAGAAGTGGAAAATGAGGGGTTCTGTTGAAACGAAACTACCGTCAGGTAGACCAACTAATATTTCAGCCACAACTGCCAGGAAAATTGTTTTGGCATGCAAAGAAAAACCCAAAAATAACTTCAGGACTTTCTGAAAACATGTGGTGTGGCTGTTTCAAGATGCACAATAAGGGGGCACTTGAAGAAAGATGGGCTGCATGGCCGAACCACCAGAAAAAAGCTGTCACAAAGTATCCTGCTTATAATACGCCAAACAGCACAGAGACAGGCCTCAAATCTTCTGGAACAAAGTCATTTGGAGTGATGAGATCAAAAGTGTGCTTTTTCGCCCACAACCATAAACCCTACATTTGGAGAGCAGTCAACAAGGCCTGTGAAACACGGAGGTGGATCGCTGATGTTTTGGGGATGTGTGAGCTACAAAGGCACAGGAAATTTGGTCAAAATTGATGACAAGATGAATGCAGTATGTTATCAAAAAATACTGGAGGAACATTTGCATTCATCAGCCAGGAAGCTGCGCATGGGACGTACTTGGACATTCCAACATGACAATGATCCAAAACACAAGTCCAAGTGGACCTGTCATTGGCTACAGCAGAATAAAGTGAAGGCTCTGGAGTGGCCATCTCAGTCTCCTGACCTCAATATCATTGAACCACTCTGGGGAGATCTCAAACGTGCAGTTCATGCAAGACAGCCCAAGAATTTCCAGAACTGGAGGCTTTTTGCCAAGAGGAATGGGCAGCTTTACCATCTGAGAAGATAAAGAGCCTCATCCACAAATAACACAAAAGACTTCAAGCTGTCATTGATGTTAAAGGGGGCAATAAACGATATTAAGAACTGGGGTATGTAAACTTTTGATCAGGATCATTTGGGTAGTTTCTGTTCTCATTATGATTTAAAAAGAGTAAAACACAGTTGATTGATAATAAATGGCTTCAGCCAAACACTAACCATGAGTAAAAGAAAAGTTTTTGTGTTCTCGTTCATATGGGATTGTACACCCCATTAACACCCATCATACCATAAGAACATACCTAAATAATAAAATAAACACACAACAAGGATTGTGGAAAAATTTAGGCCGTGGCCCCTTTATTGGGTTTAAAACAATTTTAATTATGAAATGAACTTTAAACTTTAATACCAAACAGAATCACTGTTAACCATTAACAGACAAACATGCTTAGTCACTAAGACTCAAACAGCAATATCTTATACCAACCAAATAACAGTTTACCAAACACTGTCCACCCACAAAGTGGGGACATTACCCAAAAAGATAGAACTTGAATATCAAACAGAACTGTTAACCAATAACAGATCGACATGCTTAATCACTGAAGCTTCGTACACACGGGGCGACGATCGTATACAACAGGTCGTATGAAAGACCGTTGTATGCGAAATTGATCGTTCGAATGCGTGATTAGAACAGCCAACATAAGACGGTCGTACAAAGGGAGTTGTATGAGCAGACTAGAAAACTTGGTCGTACCAACAAGCGGTCATACGACCGTTGTATCGTGTGTACAGAGAAGTTGGTACAACAAGTTGTATTGTGCAAAACACGCATGCTCCAAAGTCAGGAACGGCCGGATGCTAATTACATGCACCTGAACGTTCTTCTGTGGTTGTACGATCGTGTAGTGAAGTCAGTATGCAAGTTACATTATCCAACATACGATTTGAGACAATCGTACGTACCATGTGTGTACGAGGCTTGAGACTCAAGCAACAATACCTTATACCAAACAAATAACTGTTTACCAAACACTGTCCACCCACAAAGTGGGCGACACAACCCACATAAAGGGGGACCGCAACAAGGGGAAATAACAAAGGGGAGGGAGGGTAGGAGAGCAGGTCAAAAGATCCACCCGGAAGGCTGGGGAGAGTGCAGAGGTGAGTCCAGCTGACAGACCTGAGGTAAATGCTGACCCCTCCCAGTGACAGGAGAGGATAGAAGTAAAAGTTTACACTCATTGGCTAGATGTTTCCCGCCAAAGGATTTGTCACCAATCCAGTGCTCACCAGCTGAGGTAAATCTTCCTAGCAACAGCAGGCAGCTTGTCACCTGTAACACAAAACAGAAGGAACCAGCAAATTAGACATAGACAGACATGTACTTAACGATCATCATAGCCCTCTATTAAGAGTAAAATGTATTTATAAAACAAATGGGTGTCAGGGGTGACAATCCCATGGGGCCACTCCTCCTACTATTTTATTATTTTGTGGCCCTGACATTCTGTGAAAGAAATCATAAATTCTGCCAGGGTATGTAAACTTATGAGCACAACTGTATAACCCATTGGGGACTTTAAAGGTAGCTGGGGGAAGTGACAAAGAGTAGAACAGTAACTATATAAATATTACAAAAGTTTATTGATATAAAATTACTTTTACATGGTCCCTGGTGTTGGAACAATGGAGACATATAAAAACATTACATGATGAGAAGCAGTAAAAAAACACCCAGATCCTAGGTATGCTGGAGCACCGAGCTAGCCAAGAGTGGAATGCTGGCTTGTAGGCTTCAAGGTGTTCACAGTCAGACCAAACCAAACACGTTTCAGAAAAAAGACCCATTTTGTGGCGCTTTTCGAATCACTTTTAAGGTGCTTTGGAAGAGCTGCCCATTCATTTCAATGGGCAGGGCCGTTTTTGAAGCGCTATTTATAGCTCTCCAATATGCCCCAAAGATGTTGCTTGCAGGTCTTTCTCTACCGCCCCGCAAGCACTCATTCAAATGAATGGGAGCCAGTTTTCAGGCGCTATTTTTAGCGCTAAAACGCCTGAAAACCGCCTCAGTGTGAAAGGGGTTTTAGTGATCGCATAGGACATTAAAAATCCGAGCACTTGTGACAAATTTCCAGCAACAGGATCGCTGTCATCTTCTACTGCAGTATCACATACTCATTCAGGAAAACGCTGCAGAATGTCCCCAGCAACGGAGCAGTGACTTTGTAGGAGCAAGTGAGTGTTCTCTCTCATCCTATAGCAATCCCATCACTGGCAAGTTGCCGCATGGCCCCAACAGCTTGATCATCAGTTGAAAGTATGTAACAATCCAGTATTTACATGCTAATTTGTTGCAGCTGCTGATGTAGATCAGATCATTTTCTCTTAACTCCAGCTGCAGCAAACCTGTAAAATTAAAAACAAAAGTGTTTTTTTGTTAGTAAAAAATGTCTCTCTTTTAACATTCACCCTATTTAACACCCTTTTATATCAACAGTTTACTTTTTTGCACTTTTTTCTGTAATGTTGAAAACAATACACAGAATAAAATATGTAACCATAGTTCAGAGAGGTAGATTGAAGCTTTAACCACTTAAGGACCGGAAGGATTTCCCACCTTAGGACCAGAGCACTTTTTGCGATTCGGCACTGCGTCCCTTTAACTAACAATTGCGCGGTCGTGCGACGTTGTACCCAAACTAAATTTGCGTCCTTTTTTTCACACAAATTGAGCTTTCTTTTGGTGGTATTTGATCACCTCTGCATCATTTCTGATCACCGTTATAAACAAAAAAAGAGCAACTATTTTGCAAAAAAAAAACAATATTTCTTACTTTTTGCTAAAATACATATCCAAAAAAAAATATATATAAAAAAACAAATTCATTCATCGGTTTTGGCCGATTTATATTCTTCCTCATGTTTTTGGTAAAAAAAACAAAAAAAAAAAGCAATTGTTATTTATTGATCGGTTTGCACAAAAGTTGTCGCGTTTACAAACAAATTCATTCATCGGTTTTGGCTGATTTATATTCTTCCTCATGTTTTTGGTAAAAAAAAAAAAAAAAAAAAAAACAATTGGCATTTATTGATTTGCGCAAAAGTTGTCGCATTTACAAACCATGAGAATTCATTTCTGGCGTTTTTTAACAGTAATGGCAGCGATCTGCAATTTTTATCGGGACTGTGATATTGGGGCGGACATGACTTTTTTGGGACCAACGTAATTTATACAGCGATCTGAAATGTATATATCCAGTAATTACTGTATAAATGTCATTGGCAGTGAAGGGGTTAACCTGCAGGGGGGTATCTAGGAGTTAACTGTGTTCCCTAGGCATGATCTAACTGTGAGGGGGCTGGTCTGCCGGGGCGCCAGAGATCTAACTGATCCCAAGTACAGGGATCAATAGATCTCTGACATGCCGCCTGTCAGAACAGGGAACTGCTGTGTTTACATCGGCGGTTCCCCATTTTGGCTCTGTCACAGGCCATCGTGGGTCGCCGGTGGACATCGAGTCCACCTGACCATGGCCCCGCTCAGGGAGCGTGCGGCGGGCACGAGCACGCGCCGGCGTGCGCTCACCCCCTAGCCGTCGTGCCCGCGAGTGACGACTGTAATCAGCAATTTGCGGGACAGAGCCACGCTGTCGCCACTTATAGTCGCTACGCGGTCGGCAAGTGGCTAACAAGCAGGGAGCCCTTGATTCCTTTTGTATTGAATTGTATTGTAACTGTACTGTCTGTCTTCTTTTTGTAAAGCACTGTGCAAACTGTTGGTGCTATATAAATTCTTTATAATAATAACAATTCAAAAAAGGAAAAAAGGAAAAAATGTGACCTGGCATGTCCGCAGTAACAAGCCTCCACCCCTGGCTATAGGGAATAAAAATAAAAGGAAAAAGAGTGGGACTTTAAATTAGGCTCGTCACTGTAAAAATAAGTGTATGGAGAATATATATAATGATAAAACCTTTATTGTATCAAACGCGGTTCTGTGGTCTAGAAATGCATGATAAAGTTTTCAAAACATAAACATAACCATATACAAATAGGCTAACATAATAATACAAACATACCCTGTACATATATACATTGTATACGATGATAATATATAATTATACTAATACACACCACTAGATACATGCTGAATAAAAAGCTGAACTGTCTTGGCATTAAGGATGGGCCCGGGCGTGTTCGCAAGTGCGCGTGAACCCTGCACTGCGCTAATCACAAGCAGTGAGACATTTCCCCGATGTGCGACTGCAGCGATCAGGAAATGTCTCATTGCCTCTGATTACCGCCGTGCAGGGTTCACTTCCCGGCGGGCTCAGGCACATGCACTTGCGAACACGCCCGAGCCCATCCTTACTTGGGATCACATGAATAAAGAACTCTACGCGTTTCGTGAATCACGTTCACTCATCAGGAGTATAGATGCAATAAGTACAGAAAAAAGTCAGATATGAAAAAACAATAACCGCTTCGTAAAAATCAAGAGGGGGACATTTTTTTAAAATTCCAAGAAAGTTCCCTTAAGAATATATGAGTAAACTGATACTTACAGATCAGCTCGAATACTGCAGCAGCTCACATGAGGACAAAGGGAATGGAAGAGGGGGCCCCCAACATATGCTCGGCCCGGGGCTGAGGCAGGAAAACCCAAACCAGATCAAGGGGTCAGCTAAATGACAGGTCAGGTCATCACAATACAATCCCTGAGAGGGTGGGTGATCTTGAACAAGCCGCACCAATCTGGAATGTAAGATAATGATTGTATGGTGAATGATGTATGAAAATGATGAAATGTGATAAAGTGGAAAAAAGTTGAAAAAAATCTGAGAAAAAATGTGAAAATTAATATAACATTGTGAATGTGAAAGATTAATGGAAAAAAAAACCCTAAACAGGAAATAGGGAAAAAAAAGTGTGAATGGAGTTGCAGGAGATCCCATGAATGATAATAATTCAAGCCAGGAAATAAAACATTACAGTATAAATGTGCATTTTTTAGTTACAGTACAGTTGTTTAAAAGCAAAATGTGCATTTTTTATTGTTTTTTTTTTATTTGCCTTTAAAATACACTTAAAATTAGGAACATTTAAAGGAAAGCCTTCCAGTTAAAAGCATACAATGCCGTAGGCTGAAATGTGAACATTGCCCCGGTCAGACCCAGACTGGGACAAAAAATAGGCCCGAGCATTTTAGACTGCGCAGCCCAATCGGGGGGGGGGGGCGCGTGCGTTCGCACGGGTGGTCGGTGACAGGATATTCTGAGAGACATCCCACTCCAGCAAAGAGACATCCCCCATAGAGCAAAGTGACATCCTCACCCGGCAAAGAGACATCCCCAATCCAGCAAAGAGACAGCCTCAGACCAGCAAACAGACATCCCCAGTCCAGAGACAGCCCCTGACCAGCAAAGAGAGAGCCCCAGACCAGCAAACAGACACTTCCAGTCCAGCAAAGAGACAGCCTCAGACCAGCACAGAGACAACCCCTAGACCAGCAAAGAGAGAGAGTCATGCCAGCAAAGAGAGAGCCCCATGCCAGCAAAGAGACATCCTCAGACCAGCAAAGAGACATCCCCAGTCTAGAGACACCCCCAGACCAGCAAAGAGACAGTCCCAGACCAGCAAAGAGACAGCTTCAGACCAGCAAAGAGACAGCCCCAGACCAGCAAAGAGACAGCCCCAGACCAGCAGAGACAGCCTCAGAACAGCAGAGACAGCCTCAGACCAGCAAAGAGAGAGCCCCAGACCAGCAAAGAGACATCCCCAGTCTAGAGACAGCCCCCGACTAGCAAAGAGACAGCCCCAGACCAGCAAAGACAGCCTCAGACCAGCAAAGCAAGCCTCAGACCAGCAGAGACAGCCCCAGACCAGCAGAGACAGCCCCAGACCAGCATAGATAGTCTTGGACCAGCAGAGACAGCCCCGGAGCAGCAGAGAAAGCCCCAAACCAGCAGAGACAGCCCCAGACCAGCAGAGACAGCCCCAGACCAGCAGAGACAGCCCAAATCCACCCCCTTTCCCCACCGCTACAGAGCGGGACTTTATCTGTAACACACACACACTGGATTAGTTCAGTGGACTCACCTTTCTCCCTGTGCAGCTGTCACCGTGTGTCGGCCGGTGTTTAACAGAGAGGATGCTGTTGTCCCCTGACTCCCGAGTGCAGGAATACACCGGCCCGTGAGGTGTCTGTCTCCTACAGGTGCTTCTCACCCGCCTTCTCCTGCACATCCTAATTTGCTGGTGCCAGCCCTGCTTCAAGCACAGCCGCATAGCGGGAGGTGATCGGCGGCCGTGGCCTGTGTTACTCCTGTCCGGGCCACGGTCGCCGCTTATCTTCTGCTGTGTGGCCTGGTCGTCAACAGGCCACTCTTCTTAGTCATACCTCCCAACTGTCCCTGATTTTGAGGGACTGTCCCTGATATGGAACAATGTTCCTCCATCCATCATTCCTCTTCATTTGTCCCTCATTTTAGTCTGTTGCATATACTTACATAAAAATGCACTATTTATCTATGAAAAAGTGTTTCCCAGTGCTAAACCTTATATTCAATTTCTAAATTGCTGCATTTGTACATTAAAAAAGCCAATATAAAGGAATAGAAGTGGTAAAAAAAAAAGCACTTGTGGGTTTAAGAAATAATTTTCTCCTTTAAGGGGGTGTGGCGGGGGGTGTGTCCTATGTCTACATACTTTTGCTAATAGGTGTCCCTCATTCACATCTCAGAAAGTTGGGAGGTATGTTCTTAGTACATGCAGCCTGGAGGTCCCGGCCCACCGGGCAAATGCCCAGTGTGCCCTATGGCCAGTCCGGGCCTGGCCCTGGTCCATGTGGAAATAAAGCTATGCGAGTAGTGAAGCCTTCCACCGAAAATATTATTAGTATAAAGGTTACAGTCCAGAACCAAAGTAAAATTACACTTAGATCACAGCAATAGGAATACAGAACGTAGTGAACATTATCCAGTTCCTACCTTCTGCTCTTGCTGGTCAGAGTTAGATATTGTCTACTGAACTAGGCCTCGTTCCCATTGGTAGTTAAACACCTACGTTTCTACACATTTAGAGAACATTTCTAAGCATATATAAAGGCAGGTAGTTATTTTTCAGTGGTGCCATTCACACTGAGTGTTTACCTGCAATTAGGTGCAGTATATTTATCTGCATTCAGAGAAAATAGAATTCCAATTAGGAACCCTAAACGCAGCTAAATGAATGTAAACACGGCTAAACCTGCTTTAAAGCAGTAACATCTAAAACACAGGGAAAAGTGATCTAGTGGCAAAAAAGTTGTTTCTTACCAGAAAACTTCTGTGTTTAGAAAACATAAACAGAGGAGTGCCAGCGAGAAACCAATCAATACATTTTCATATAAGCGACTTATAGCAGGACTGCGATATTGTGGCGGACAAATCGGACACTAAGTGGGAACCAGTGACACTAATAAAGTGATCAGTGCTAAAAATATACACTGTCGAGTGCGCATGCGCGGAGTTCCCGGGATGGCAGCCTAGACCCGGAGCTCCGTCTCTCCTCGACTGATCGGACCCTCCAAAGACGAGCGGGGGCCAGAGAGACGCCGCAGAAACCCCCCTAGAGGTCTCCTGACACCCAGGGAACAGGCCAGAACCGACACGGTGGGGCCGGACTGCCGCATCGACCCCGCGGCGGACGCCACCAAAATCGAGGCCGCGGCTTCGGCCTGTACGGCGCTTTCCTGCCCTGCGACCTAACGAACACCACAGCATCCAGACAAGGTAACCCTGGGGGGGTCCCACTGTTACCACCAGCGGACCTAACGGGACCCACGTTCCGCCATCAACACCCATTCCCACCACACGGGAAGCACGGGGACCCAGAACCGGCAGCATTCTCCCAATTGAGGCTGCGGCTTGGGCCTACATCAAGGGCCCTGGGACAACGTGCTGCTTGCACTAGTAAGACTTTCCCCCATCAACTCAGCCCAGGAC
>BLSH010498776.1:122776-141293 GCA_018402905.1 Glandirana rugosa
TTATAAACTCGGTTCCTATAGAGATTTTTATTAACACTTTTTCATTTCATAGGGATGATGTATACTGTATACAAGATTGTTCCCTAATCTGGTAACACTATACGTACATATAACATAAAACTAACCTCACTCAGCCTCCAAACGTCGTTTAATACATATATGTGTTTTTTTCTGAGGTTTTTAGACCGCTTTACTGGCATATTGTCTATATAAAGTGATGTACTTTACCCCAACTAAATGATTTCCGTGTATGTCACCCCGTTTTTTCATAAATCAGTCGGTGGTTAACACGTTCAAGAGGGTGAGTTTTTCTACTCTTCCACCATAATTTGCAAATAAATTCTTTAAAAATCAAACAATGTGATTTTCTGGATTTTTTTTCTCATTCTGTCTCTCATAGTTGAAGTGTACCTATGATGAAAATTACAGACCTCTCTCATCTTTTTGAGTGGGAGAACTTGCACAATTGGTGGCTGACTAAATACTTTTTTGCCCCACTGTATGTGCCTTTAGTAAATCAACCCCATTTCATGTAGTGAAATATATCTGTTATACGGTCATTTCGCCAGATTTTTGGAGTCTTTTTTTGTGTATATACATAATTTGCTGCAAACCTCCGACTCACTCCAATCAAAATACAATATACATGCATATCACAATGGTCTAATCCCTTGTTAGAACATATGTCATATGTAGTAGGGATACTTTACTTTTTCACAATTATTTTTAGAGATATCCTTGGCTCAAATATTCGCAGGAAGAAATGGGATTATGAATAGCCACTTGAAGACCAAGTCTTTTCTGGCACTTATGTTTACAAGTTTAAATCAGTATTTTTTGGCGATCATTGCAACTTTTTATATCACACAGTATTTGCGCAGCGGTTTTTCAAATGCAGTTTATTTGGAAAAAATACACCTTAATGAATTAAAAAAAAAAGAAAACACAATATATATCCCAATTTTTTGTATAATGTGAAAGATGATGTTACGCAGAGTAAATAGATACCTAAAATGTCACGCTTTAAAATTGTGCACACTTGTGTAATGGCGACAAACTACGGTACTTAAAAATCTCCATAGGGGAGATTTTTGTAACCTCCTTGACGGTATTCCCGAGTGTGGCTCGGGGTGAGTTATCGCTGCAAATAGCGGTAAGCTCGAGCCACACTCGGGATTGCATCACTGGATCCAAGGCTGGGTTACTTACCGTGTCCCCTGGATCAAGCAATGTCCCCCCGCTGTGTCCTCTGCCTGATGCCTGTGTGATGCTGGGCTCCGTTCCCTGCCAGCGTCGCGTCGCAGGGGGGTGGAGCCTGGTGGGAAATTCAAAAAGTGAAACACGCAGTAAACATACAGTACACTGTGATCTGTAAGATGACATTACTGTATGAAATCATTTCACATCCCTTTTGTCCCTAGTGGTTTGCCCAGTGCTCTTCATGCACTTTTATATTATATATGTCATTCTTTCTGCCTGGAAACTTGAGATTGTCCATGGTATAAAAAAGTGTCCCTTCAAAAGCAAAAGCGTTTTTTGATCAGCTAGAAAACAGCGATAGTAAATTAGAATCATTTGCAGAATTGAGTGATACTGATTTTTTGAGGAAATATATCATCAGAAAGTGACAACAGCGACAATTCTGCAACTGAGCAAATTTCAGTGTTTTTGACTTGATTACATTATTGAATACATTTTTTTATTATTATATTATTATTTTTTGATAATTATTATAGTTATTTATTATAATATAATTTTTTTCATATATATTATAATTTTTGATTTAGTGATTTCAAACTTTATCATATCTGGGATGTCTACTAGACTCTTGTCTTAAGAGAGTAATTCCTAAGAATTATAGGCCTACAATATAAAACGCCAAATTTCTATGCGAAAAAATGTACTGCTTTGAGATGCAAAAATCTGACATAATCATACCGCCAGGGAGGTTAAAGGACTCTTGGATGCATATCTTCAAGAACACAACATACAGGGATATGGGAAAGAATTGTAGACACTGACACAAATACACCTACACAGGCTGAACTGGATGGACTATTGTTTTTTTTTCATTGGCCTTACCTACTATGTAACTATATATGTGTTCGCTTCTGCGTGTGAGCACAGGGAGGGATGGGAATGCTTTACATTTTTTTCTTATTGTTGCACAGATTTACGGCTGCAGAGTGGCAGCGTAACATGAATCGCCATCTATAAACAGTGATTCACACAGGCGCGGCTAGGGGGGAGCGCACGCCGCCACCGCCGTGCTCTGGTGCCTGCCGCATGCTCTCTCAGTGTGTCCGTGGGTCGGGCGGACTCGATGTCCGCCGGCGACCCGCGATCGCTTACTACATAGGAGGAATGGGTAAACACGGCGGTTCCCCGTTCTGACATGCGGCATGACAGAGAGCTACTGATCCCTGTATTCGGGATCAGTTAGATCTGTCATGCCCCTGCCAGCCCAGCCCCCACTCAGTTAGAACACCCCTAGGGAACACAGTTAACCCCTAGATCGCCCCCTACAGGTTAACCCCTTTCTTGCCAATAACATTTACACAGTAATCAGTGGCTATTTTTAGCTATGATGGCTGTCATTGGTCCCAAAAAAGTGTCAAAAATGTCTGACATGTCCCGCCACAATGTTACAGTCCTGCTAAAAAACGCAGATTGCTGCCATTACTAGTAAAAAATAAAAAAAAAGTAAAAAAGCATAAATTAATTTTCATGGTTTGTAAACGCAGCAACTTTTGCACAAAACAATCAATATACGCCAATTGTGATTTTTTTTTTTACCACAAATATTAGGAAGTATATATATATCAGCCAAAACTGCTGAATACATTTGTTTTTATGGGGTTTTTTTGGATATGTATTATTGCAAAAAGTAAAAAATATTGTTTTTTTTTTTCAAAATTGTCACTCTTTGTTTGTTTATAGCGGTGATCAGAAGTGACACAGAGGGGATCAAATACCACCAAAAGAAAGCTCTATTTGTGGGAAAAAAAGGACGTCAATTTTGTTTGAGTACAACATCGCACGACCGTGCAATTGTCAGTTAAAGCGACGCAGTACTGAATCGGGGCTGAAGTTGTTAAACTGTCCCTAATAGTTTTTTTTTATCACTGTTATTCCTATTATAAACATCCCTTCTAACAGAAATATGGAAGACAGGCCCTCTTTATGGAGAGATCTGGAGTCAAAAAAGACCCCAAATCTCTTCTTTACCTTTAAAAGCAAAAACAAAAAAACAGGACCAGAAGTGATGTCATGACGTTGCTCCGGTCCTCCAAGGCCATAGAGGTGCTCAAAGACAATCTAGTCTTTTATCGCCTCTGTGACCAGCTGGCAGCACAGTCAGATCGTTTCTTGGGTGAGCCGGTGGGAACAGCAAGCCCGAGAGACACCGGTGAGCAGCGGGAAGGGAGGGGGACGTCCTCCCCTGCCACTTCTGAAAGCTTTCCAGCAACTCATGAGCCGCTTGGAACGCTTTCAAGAGAAAACCAGCCGCTGGCTGAAAAAAAAACCAATACTGATGTTATGGCTGATATCTTCAGCCATAATCCTGGTAAGCCACTTGCAAACTGCATTTATATTGTGGTCGGCAAGTGAATAGACAAGTATTCTTACAACGGTGTGGAAATTGAGCTGTTAGGAGAGGAGTGTCATCAATTTAAAGGTTTGACAGATGGATACCAGAGTGACACATTCAAGAACATCAGAGAATGAGAATGGCTATTCTCTAATAAAACAGTCCTGTCCAGAGATATAGCAATGACTTTGTCAAATATCACAGAAAAAATAACTTTAAAGCAGGGTTTCTCAGCCAGGGTTCCTTGGAAGCCGAGGGTTCCTCCAGAGGTTACCAGGGGAAAAAAAATATATAAAAAAAAATCACACATACAGTATATAAATACCCTTCTTCCAACAATAAAAAATACAATGTTGTATTTTTTATTGGTGACAGAAGGGTATCTATATATGTGTGTAACTTTTGATACTATTTTCATTCAATATTTGACATTTTTAAAAATATTTTGTAACTTAGTTGTTTTTGACATGCCACGTGTATCCTGTAAAAGCAGCTTCCCTTTGACTGGCACTCAAAGTTAGTTATCAAGGCTAGTTATCTTTTTTCTTTTGTATAAACCACTTCAGCTCTGGAAGGTTTTACCCCCACCCTGACCAGGCCATTTTTTGCGATTTAACTGACAATTGCGCTGATGTGCAACGTTGTACCCAAATACAATTGATGTCCTTTTTTTTCCCCACAAATAGAGCTTTCTTTTGGTGGTATTTGATCACCTCTGCGTTTTTTTATTTTATTGCGCTATAAACAAAAAAAGACAGACAATTTTGAAATAAAACTATATTTTTTACTTTCTGTTATAAAACATAGCCAATAAAAAAAATGTAAAAAATCGAATTTCTTCATCAATTTAGGCCAATATGTATTCTTCTATGTGTTTTTGGTAAAAAAAAAATCCCATTAAGCGTATATTGATTGGTTTGCGCCTAAAAACGATGGAATAGAGTTAGGGACTTTTTCAATTTTTAAAATATTTTTTACTCCTAATGGCGGCGAGCAGCGATTTTTGGCGGGATTGCGACATTGCGGCGGACAAATCTGACACCAAGTGACACTTTTTGGGGACCAGTGACACCAATACAGTGATCAGTGCTAAAACAATGCACTATCACCGTACTAATGACACTGGCAGGGAAAGGGTTAACATCATGGGCAATTAAAGGGTTAAATGTGTCCCTAGGGGGTGCTTTCTAACTGTGGGGGATGTGCTTTGACTTAGACCCCTTTCACACCAAGGCGTTTTTCTGGCGCTTTTGCGCTAAAAATAGCGACTAAAAAGCGCCTGAAAAATTCCCCCAATACACCCCAGTGTGAAAGCTTGAGTGCTTTCCCACTGGGTCAGTGGGACGGTAAAAAAAGTCCTGCAACTATACAGTGGTGTGGGAGCGGTGTATTCACAGCTCCTATACCACCCCTGCCCATTGAAAACAATGGGGCAGCGTTCCTGAAGCTTTTAACCCCTGCTTAACCGCTTGTGGGGGGGTTAAAATCGCACCGCCACAGAACAGAGGAGCCATAGCGCCGCTATAACGAGCAGTAAAACGCCGGAAATTAGCGCAAATGCTCGGGTGGCCCCGGTGTGAAAGGAGCCTAAAGGAAAACAGAGATCCATGTTTCTGCCTAGCAGAAACACAAGATCTCCATTTTCCCCTCTGGCAGAATTGCGGTCTGCCTTGTTTACATAGGCAGATCGCTGTTCTGTCTCTCTCCGAATGATCGCCGGGTCATCAGGTCTGGTGGACCCACTGATTGGCTCCCGCTGTGTCCAATCACAGCGGGAGCGGGTTTTCAGCGGCATGCACGCATGCGCCAGACCAGGAAGAAGAAATCATGTACAGGTACATGATTTTGCGCTTAAGAGCCGCCCTGCCGCATATGTAACTGTACATGGGGTGGTCCTTAAGTGGTTAATTCAAGGACCGCACTGACTTAGTGAGTTGCCACATTTCTACGGTTTAAACCGTTTTGCCTACTGGATATCGCATGAGATAAAATACTGCATGGTTTCATGAGATAAATATACTGCATATTTCGATGAAATACTTCAGGTGGTATTTTAGCAACTTTTTTTTGTGAATTTCCAAAAATTTTTTGAAAGACGCTATGAGCTATTTTACCACAAATTTTAAAGAGGAAAATACCACTTCGTAAATGGAGCCCACTGTTACTATGGACAGGTATATCCAGAGATTTACACTATAGTATAGTAGTCTCTTCAAAGAGATAGGTATTCTTTAAGTTCTGCGTTAGAGACAATATTAACATTTTTCACAATCTTGTTCAATAATAGAAAAGGTAAAACGGTGCAAACTAAATATTGTCATATATTATAAAGGAACAAAGAGACAATAATGCAACAGAGCCACAAAAAGGAACTAGGGGTAAAGATACTTAAAGGGTAACTTCACTTTCGTGGGGAAAAAATAGCAAATAAAGAAAAAATAATATCGCATATAGAATTGCGATACAAGTCATATTGTAATTGAATGTTATTAAAAATGACCTTTCCTTTTCAATCTGCAGCTCTGTCATTGTCTGAAAATGTAATGCAATATGGGTATCTAGAGGTGTTCTGTACACATAGTGTGTTCTGATCACTCCCCAGAAACATAATTTCCTGCTTGTGTGATTGATTGGCTCACCAATTTTCTCAGAAGTCTGCACTGAGATACAAGTCTGATTTCAGGCATCCCCTGCAGCAAAAATGCAATTTTTGATGAGATACTCCCAATAGGAAATCACATATGAAGTAATGCAGGTCCACCAGGTTTCCTCATTAGAGCCCTGCAGGTGCATAGCTGGTTGATAATTATGGAAACCACTCCCATTAGGCTCACTTTCCCACATGGATATAGAGAAACACACATTGATTTCTTCAGAATAAAATAATGTAGGAATCTGCAATAAAGATTGTTAAAATCCTTGTAATGTACACAGATCATCCAGAGGGAAATGCTTTTTTCTCAACAAAAGTGGACTTACGCTTTAATGTCTTGAATCTTTGCATTCAGGAGAATCCAATCAATGAGCATAAGATGGATCAGTGGCTCTCATAAATCTTGGCTGATGCAGCCCTTCTTTCTGGTGAGGAGGGTGTGGACAGAAATGATCTGATCAATGCGAAGGTCTGAGGAGTGGCCGATGGGATGTCACCATGTTTATGACCAAGAAGCGCCACTCCCTAAATACAGTTTTATTAGGGTATTAAAGCGGGGTGTTCCACCCTCCCCCTTCCACTGCCACGTTTGGCACTTTTTGGGGGAAGGGGGAAGTGGGTACCTGGTTTTGACAGGTACCTGCTCACACTTCTGGGTAAGATCGCTGATTGGTTATCTACAACATTTCTGGCCCCTCCTCCTTCCCCCGGTGCATTCTGGGCAGATCCCAGAAGATAGCGGGGCCATTCAGAAAGTGCGCAGTACAATCCGGCCTGAAGGCTTCACTCCAGTTTGCCTTACTTACAATGCCGGCTCCTACACCTGAAGCCGATTTACAAATCAGTTTGGTGATGCAGACATTGTGAAATTTCTGACTGACTGATCCTGGAGCTCCTCTTTAAGTCTTCAAATACCTACAAGTTGCATTCTGGTAACTTGTATATTATTGTCCAGCATGAAATGATCTTTTGAATACAAATATGATGGGCATTGGATGGCTATTTCACCTAGGAGAGATGATGTGTCCAGTTTGCCTCCAGTACCTTCTAATATAGGGCTCAACAATCCCAGGCGCCAGGTCATCATGGTGACCAAAAATTGCATTCTGGTGCCTGGGCTTATGTCACCCAACCGTATCCACCTCCCATTTGCTAACCGTGCTATAGCCGAAAGGCGGCTACAGCGCAGTCATCCAGTTCTGGGAGGGCATCTATTGACGTCCTCCCAGAACCCCGCCTGCCCCAGGGGCACGCATCGGGCACACTATGTGATCGCCGTGTCCTTCAGACACACCTGTTCACAGGTTGAGGTAAAGGGCAAATCACAGCGGCCCTTTAACATGTGATCAGCTGTGTCCAATCACAGCTGATAACATGTAAACAAATGGTGGCTATTGGCATTTCTTTTCCTAAGTACTGTCATAGTATGAGGAAAGGAAAGCAGATAACCGGGTTATTTATGCTGATAATCAGGGCACTAATTTACAGTGTCCTGATTATCAGTGCAGACTCATCAGTGCCAATCAGTTACCACAAATGCAGCATATCAGTGCCCATCAGTGCTGCCTATCAGTGCCCATCAATGCCGCCTTATCAGTGGCTCCTAATCAGTGCCCTTCAGCGTAGCCTATCAATGCAGCATCATCAGCGCACTTAAGTGAAGAAGAAAAATTACTTATTTGCAAAATTTTATATCAGAAATGAAGAAAAAGGGTTTTCTTTCCCTAAATGTCTGGTCTTTATGTTTTTCAGCAAAAGATAAAAAACCCAGCGGTGATTAACTGGCATCAAAAGAATGTATCTATTTGTGTGAAAAAATGCTAAAAATGTCATATGGGTGCAGTGTTGCATGACTATGCAATTGTCATTCAAAGTGTGACCGCACTGAAAGCTGAAAATTGGCCTGGACGAGAAGGGGGTGAAAGTGCCCAGTAGGCAAGTGTTTAAAAAAAAAGTCTCCTAACTTTTTTAGCTGGCTCCTAGATTCAAAGCAAATTTGTCAAGCCCTGTTCTAATATAGTGGTGTTTGGGCTTAAAATTATGCTAATTGCCTTATACAGGTAAAAATGTCCTTGTTCTGGTTGTTGCACTATTATCAGCTATTATCAGCTCAGGAGTTATGAAGTATACTGATGTATTGATTATTTGCTAATAACAGCCAGCTGGAAATCCGTATTTGGCTGTTCTACCAGCTAAGCTATTTATGACAAGTGATAAATCTGATACTATTAGCAAAGAGAGATGTCTGTTAAGCTTACGCTAGTTACCACCAGTAGCCTGAAATGGCCAGGAGACTGAGATGTGGATTGTGTTTGCTTCTGCTAATCCTATCAAAGTACTGATGAGAGTGATTGGAATGTAGCTAAAAGTTTGTTAATTGTACAATATGCCTTCCTGAGGCTGGCCATAGACGACAGGAACTGGCCGAGATTTGAACTGTGTGTGGGCAGGCTGAATCTACCACGTTGATCGATCAAACAACAATCAAAAAACGGTTGTAATTATGGCTGGTGGCTCCTATAGTTGCTAGCAATAATCACTGTCTTCTCAAGGTGGGGACAGCTTCACATGCCGGAGCAGACAATTGCTCCACAGGAGGGATTCCCCTGTTAGAACTGTCTGTGCTGATTAAGGATGGGTTCGAGCGTGTTCGCAACCGCACGTGCCTGAGCCCGACAGGAAGCTTACACTGTGCTAATCACAGGCAGCGAGACATCGGCAGCCGCAGATCAGGAAAAGTTTCACTGCCTGTGATTAGCGCGGCGCAGTGTACGCATCCTAGCGGGCTCGGGCATGTGCGGTGGTGAACCCGCCCGAGCCCATCCTTAGTGCTGATGGGGGAATCATGCAAAAGAAATTTGCATCATCTATGGCCTGCCTTAGATTATGTAAAGGGAATCACTGCTGTTTTGTGTTTCCTATCCTAGTGTTACAAAATGCCATGGCTGACTTAGGAATTTTGAACAACATGGCTGCCTTAGCCCTCTCACACAGCCTTTTGGGGTGTCCAGCTCACAATATCATCACAATTTGCAGTTTGGTGTGCGTTTCAGTGCATAAGATGGTTTACTTTTTGTTGGAAGTGTTAAAAAGTGACACTCCATTCCTGTCTTTGCACAGCACGTGGTGCCTTCCTGTGCGCTGCAGTAAAATGTTACATCTGCATTTTAAGCAGCTCACTGCAACTTCAGCTACACTGCAGTGAAAATGGGGCACATAGGAAACTATTAATTTTCTATGTGCTGTGGGGGTGACTGGGGTTTATCCAGTGCAGAAAAACACAAATGGGTGGATTTACTAGCTTCCAGGTTCTATTGTCATAGCTTAATTGAACAGGCTGAAGTTAGAAGCTGATTGGCTACCATGCACAGTTGCACCCGATTTTGCACTCTCCAATATTAGTAAATCAACCCCAAAGTCTCCACACTGTTGGTGAGCTCTAAAAATGAGGCCTTGTATGTGGCCAGGTTTCTTAGTATGTTATATGTGTGCAGTTTTCCTTCTGATGCTTAATATATCCAGTAATGATGGTCAGTGTGATGAGTACATACAGCACAGCTCCAAGTGATTAAAAAAACCCAGCAAAAATAGGGGCGTTGGCAGTGCTCATTTCAAGGCGCTAGCTCTGTGATTCTAATCCTTGCTTCACTCCTTACTGAGCCAGGACAAGCATGCAGATAGAATAGATGATACCAATGGTGGCTGGTGGGTTTTTCTTTTGGGGGGCGGCAAAGAAGCACCCCCCTCTCTGGGCGGCACTGACAGCACCCCCCCCCGCCCCAACTGTGACACGGGTCTTACAGCCCCCCCTCCCCCTCGGGCTGCCGGCGATCAGGCACCTACCCGAGGCTGGCGGGCTGTGGTGTCATCTCCTCTCCTCAGGTGCGGGCAGCGGCTCCGGTGTTCGCTCCTCCCGCGGCCTCTTCCTGTTATGTCTCCTCCCTGTTCCCCCAAAACGCTAGGCATCCAATAGGATCACTTTGGCCAATCAGAAAACAGGTCTGATTGGCGGGGAGGAACTTTATAGTTTGAAAATAGCGAAAATGAATTTGCTACCGTCACAGAACTGGGTAGGATTGGGGAGCAGTGCTTCAAAAAAGCACTCCCCCCCACTGGAATCCATAATCTGGTGCCCTGATTATGTAGATCAGGGGGCCAGACACATAGATAGGGGGGTGGTGCCCATGCGCTATGGTATGTTCTGTGTCCCTCAAGGCTTGTTCACAACAGGTACAGTCCAGTGCATATTGAATCTGCATCAAAAACGCGTCGTACATATGTTCCAATGACCTTAGTTCATGCCAGTGCAGTCAACAAAAGTAGAGCCTGCTGCATTATTTCTGTATAGAATGCACCTAGGACACAGTAGAACACATGTAATTGCACCAGAATGCTTGTAAATGCACTGCAACACACATTGTCCTGAGATTTTTCAAGAAATACACAGAAAAGCGCCCTGGGACTTTATATACGGTGAGCACCATTTGCCCCTAATAACAAAGTAACAGGAGTGTACACAGTTTGACCATTTATTGAAAAATGATCTTACATACATGGATAGTATAACAATTGCTGAGCCAATAAAATCCATCATAGTACAAATTTGCAATGATACATATAAATAGCATACAGTATGCACAGGAATTTAGGAAAACCGTCTTATTTCGCAAGACATAGCTCGCTTCCTCAGAGGTGGATGCGTGTGTGATGTATCTATAATAAACAAGAAAAATGTATAACACAATAATGGTTGTTATGGTAAGAGGGGTCTAGGGGTAAAAGACCCCATACTCACCGTCAGGCAAAGCAAAGTGCCAATTTGCTGAAATACCAAAAGGCGGTAGCAATGGATGTGTGGCACAGGAGCTGAGGGGAGGAAGCCAACCAGAACTGATGCCAGGGGACAACCGGAGGGCAGACATGGCATGGGTGAGATTTTTCAAGTGTCGAAACAAAAAAAAGGGGAAAAAATGCACCGGAACGCATTGAAAAAGCATCAAAAGCATGTGTACACACATATGCAAAAGCACACGCGGAAACACAGAAATGATGGTGTGAACCAGCCCTCTAGGTAATGAGGGGTGTGTACCTATGAGGGGCGTTCAAGTCAACTTCTCACTGCACTACATGCACATTACAGCAACTTGGCTGGGAGGTATTGCCACATCCCCCTTACAGCCTGGACCTCGCTCCAAGTGATTTCCTCTTAGATTGTAAGCTCTAACGAGCAGGGCCCTCTGATTCCTCTTGTGCCAAATTGTGATGTAACTGTACTGTCTGCCTTCATTTTGTAAAGTGCTGCACAAACTGTTGGCGCTATATAAATCCTGTATGATAATAATAATTTCCATCTGTTTTGACCCCTAAAAGAGTTCCTCGGAGGTCAGCATTTCAGCACTGATGACAAAGTGAAGCAGGCTGTCCTAAGATGGTTCAGGCGTACTGACAAATCTTTCTGTGCTGAAGCTTTCCAGGTATTAGGTAAACGCTGGGATACGTGTATAAATGTAGCAGGGGAGTATGTCGAAAAATAAATGCAGTTTTCACTCCTTGAAATTTGTTCTTTTATTATGTAAACTCAAAAGTCCCGGTTTGACTTGAACTCCCCTCGTAGTTTAACCACTTCAATACCAGACACTTGGAACACTTTCCTACCAGACCAATTTTCAGCTTTCAGTGCTGTTGCGCTTTGAATGACAATTGTGCGGTCGTGCAACGCTGTACCCAAACACATTTTTTATCATCTTGTTCCCACAAATAGAGCTTTCTTTTATTGGTATTTGATCACCTCTGCGGTTTTTATTTTTTGCGCTATAAATAAAAAAATACCAAAAATTTGGAAAAAAAAAAAATTCTCTGTTTCTGTCACAAAACTTTGTAAATAAGTACATTTTCTCCAGCACTGATGAGGCTACACTGACGGGCACTGATGAGGCAGTACTGATTAGCACTGATGAGGTGGCACTGATGGGCACTGATGATGAGGCACTTATATGCAGCAATGATAGGCACTGATCGGCTGCACTGATCGGCTGCACTGATAAGCAGCACTGATGGGCACTAATAGGTGGCACTGATAGGCAGCACTGACGGGCACTGATATGCAGCACTGACGGACACTGATAAGTTGCACTGATGGGCACTCAGGTGGCACTGATTGGCACTCATAGGTGGCACTGGTGGGCACTGATAGGTGGCACTGGTGGGCAGATGCACTGATAGGAGCCAGTTCCCTGGTGGTCTAGGGTGGCATCTGAAGGTGGCAATGAGTGCCATCCATATTGGGCACTGTGCCCCTTACCTGGTGTCCTAGGGTGGTCTCCCTGGTGGTCCTGATCGGCTCCCTGGTGGTCCTTGGTCGGCTCCCTGGTGGTCTTGGGTGGGCACATCCCTGGTGGTCCCTGGGCAGGCTCCCTGGTGGTCTAGGGTGGCGATCCGAGGGGGGGGGCTGTGCTGATAAACCATCAGCACAAACCCCCCCTATCAGGAGAGCAGCTGATCGGCTCTCCACTGCTCAGGTCTGCAGACCCGAGTACAGGAAAAGCCGATAAACGGCTTTCCTGTGTTACACTGTGACCAGATGTGATTGGTCACGGCTGATCACATGGTAAAGTGCTTCCGATGGACTGACCCCCCACGCCACCCACCGCCGAGATGCGCAACCCCCCCAGGCGCACGCCAGCATGTTATTCTGAGAACGTCATACGACGCCCAAGCCATAGATGATTTCGTGCAACCCGTAGAATCGCTCCAACAGCGCTACTGTGTTTTGCCGGCGGAAAGCCTTCCCAACTATAGCTGCTGGCTAATTTGACAGGCTGGTTGTACTAAAGTCAATTAATTGATGGATGGACTTCAGTACAACCTGTCTGCCCATAGATGGGGACTGGGGATTCTGAAAGCAGAGACAGAAGACATAATTCAGCAAAGGATTTGGGCACTATATACTGTATATTCCTAGAGGATCACACAAACACTCAGCTCTTCCTCCTCCCTGTCTGATACAAACACAGTTTTTGTTTTTTTTTCCCCAGGAAGCAAGTATCTTTTTTTTGGTGGTACTAACATCCACTTCCTCATCTACTCGAGGATAACTAGAACTTTAGTGAGAAAACTAAGTCCCCTTTTGCATGTATACTGTAGCTATGAAAAACATTAAAAGTGTCTACAGTGTATAAAATCCAGTAATACAAAGTCTCACCCTGCTCTGCACACGCTCAGTTGCTCTCCATTTTAGGCATTTGTAGGCACTGCTGAATTTGTAGTGGCCGATCTGCTGACAGCCTTAGGGCCAATTCACACCACATGCAGTCCAGTGCGTTTTTTTCTGCATCAAAAACGCATGGAAAGCAGGTTATATGGCTTTCAATTGCATAGTTCACATCAGGGTGGTCAGTTTCAGTGCGTTCCAGCTCCATAAAAAAAAAAGTAGAAAATGCTGCATTTTTTCTGCACTGAACTGTACTGGAATGCAGTAAAACGCATCAAAAACGCACTGGAACACACCAAAAACACACTAGAACTCACATGTCCTTATTTTAAGTAGGGGGAAAAAACTCCACTGGACAGCATCAAAAACGCACCAAAAATGCATCAAAAACGCACCGGAACACACCAAAAAAAGTGCCAAAAACATGCATGCAGAAAAGTATCTGGAACGCATCCGGACTGTGTTTCTATGGTGTGAACTGACCCTTAAAGTGGAATTAAAGCCTCCTATCCTTACAGCCAAGGGAGCTGCTTCTGTTTGATCTGCAACTGCCATGGTGCTGCACATGTGATCAGTTATGACACTAGACATTTGATGGTTTGACAGTTTGGTTGAAGACACAAATGTGACAGTTAGCAATCCCAGCATTCCAGGAATATATTTTTTTAAACCATTAAATGTATGGGTTTAGTTCAGCTTTATGATTTACTACTGGGGCTCTAGGCTTCAGCAAAATGGCTGCCTCCAGTAAGAAGAAACAGGAGCAATGCTGGGGACAATTTATAGTACACACCATTTTGGTAGCATAATTATTAATATGGAATGTATGTTCCTTGCTAAAGTTGTTATGGGTAAAATTCCACATTAAGCCTACCATAGATGGTTCAAATCTCAGCAGGAACTGGCCGAGATTCGAACAATGTATGGGCAAGCTCAATATATTGATCAATCAACTTGGGTACAACCAGCCTGTTGGGTTTTACATGCAATTATTGCTAGCAGCTAGTGCAGCCACTAGTAATAATCCCTGTGTTCTGGCGGGGATTGTTTTCCCGCCAGGAGAATACAATGGCTCTGCGGGAGGAATTCCCCCCATCAACACAAAATAAAGCAACGTTATTTTCTGCAACCCCTGGTTGCAGGAAAGAAGATTCCTCTATCCATGCCCGGCTTTAGCCCTCAGTGCACCCACAGCCTCCTGGGATACACGTCACACACCCCACAAGGCTACAGGACCAGTCTCCCTGTAGTCCGTTATCTCATGCATGTGCAGTAGGGGGTGGGCTGTGAGTAAATGGACAACCAGCTCCCAAATGCAAAATGGCGGTGTAGAAGGTCAGAAGCACTGCAAAAGTGCAAGTGTGTAGAAGACAGCACTGGACTTTATGGACTACTAAGTATGGGTCTCCTGAAAGTCAGCAGGTTTAATTACTTGTTGCTGCTGACTTTAAGACCCCTTTCACACTGAGGCGCTTTTCAGGTGCTTTCACACTAAGAAAAAGTACCTGAAAAGCTCACGAAAACCTATTTCCATTAAAATCAATGAATGCTTTCACATTGAGGCAGTGCGCTGACAGGGCAATGAAAAATGCCCCTCTCCATTGAAATGAATAGAAAGTGCTTCAAAAGTGCCTGAAAAGCTCTTCAAAAGCGCTCAGTGGTTTACAGGCAATTTAGAAGCGCCTCAGTGTGAAAGGGGCCTTCGTTTCTCCATAGCTGAATGAATTTCCTCTTTAGACCGCTTTCACACCAGAATGTTTTTCAGGTGCTTTTGCGCTAAAAATAGTGTCTGAAAAGCACCTGAAAAACTCCCCCCAATCCACCCCAGTGTGAAAGCTCGAAAGTACCGCGGGACGGTAAAAAAAGCCGCATCTTTGGGGCGGTGTGGGAGAGGTGTATTCACCACTCCTCCACCGCCCCTACCCATTGAAAACAATGGGGCAGTGCTCCCGAAGCCCCTGAACACCGCTTCAGAAGCCCCGCTAACTGGCACTTTTAACCCCTTTTTAACCGCTTGTGGGGGGTTAAAAGTGCACCGCTGCCGCCCGAATAGTGGCACCAAAGCGCTGCTATAAACAGCGGTAAAGTTCCGCAAATCAGCAGTGTTTTACCGCTAATTAAAGGACTTGTCAAAAACTGCCTATTGTTTTTTTTTTATACCACACTCCTTTTTTGGTGAATGGGTAGGGGTACAATGTACCCCAAACCTATTCACATGGGGGGATCGGGATCTGGGGACCCCCTGTGAAAGGAGTCCAAAAATGGAGTTCCAGTCAGTTTTCAAAAAAATACATACTGTAGCTGCTGACTTTACCCCTTTCACACTGAGGCACTTCTAAACTGCCAGTAAAACACTGAGAACTTTTGAAGACCTTTTCATGCACTTTTGAAGAGCTTCTCAGGCGCTTTTGAAGAGCTTTCCATTCATTTCAATGGAGAGGGGCATTTTTTCACCGCCCTGCCAGCGCACTGCCCCAGTGTGAAAGCATTCATTGATTTTTAATGGAAATAAGTTTCCATGAGCTTTTCAGGTGCTTTTTTTTAGAGTGAAAAGAGTCTTAACATACAGGTACCTACCAGATCATAGATCTAGAGCTGTTATCACCTGGGCCGGTTCTTCACAAATCTTTAGATCTAAGCCCCGTACACACGATACAAATTTCAGACGACGACCGATTGTCCGAAATTCTTACCGTTAGTACGCTCCTTTCGACAGACGATTTAGATTTTTCGGACGACAAAAGCTACATGTGCAGACTAAAAAATGTTTTTGTAAGTAAAGGCAACGTCCGATTTTCGTGGAATTAGTACGGTTTTCGTACGAAAAAAATTGTAAGATCACAACTGCGCATGTTCAGAAACAAAAAAAACATACAAAGCTATTTAACACATAACGTCACTTCTGACATTTAATTCGATCGTACGAAAATGTTCTTATGGTTAGCAACCTCTTCACTTTCGACACGAAACAAGCATCCAACAAAAAAATGGACATTCGGTCGTCCGAAAATCTAAGCGTGTGTACGAGGCTTTACTTTTGGGAAGCCAGCTGTGACTTCCTGCAGCTTGACAGCTGGCTCCCCACTGCGCATGCACAGGTCATGCTGTTCTTTCTGAATTGACCCGCAGTCAATCAGTGGAAGTTCCCTTCGAAAGGTACTTTCACACTGCTCTGTAGCAAAATCGCGGTAAAAACACAACCGTTTTTATTGCGATTTTGCTGTGTTTCGAATGCGTTTGCTGTGTGTTTCTGGTGCTTTTTTGGATAGCCTGCAAAACTGGACGTATGACTCAAAAACGGACCAAAAATGCAAAATTGCGGTGTATTGTTATCCGTGATTTTACCTTGATTTCCATTCATTTCAATGGGAAGCTGCATTTTTGGTGCGATTTTCAAAGCCACACCAAAGATGCAGCATGCAGGACTTTTTAAAACGCACTGCACCTGTAATGCAGTGGTGTGAAAAGTCCCATAGCATTTAAAGGGTAACATTGTTCTTGCATATGTCTTGCAAGGAAAAACACTGGAAAAACGCATCAGTGTTAAAGGGCCCTAAAGTGAACTTCTGCTTGAATCACAGCCATAAGCAGATCACTGAATGTTTTCACTATAACCAAAATTGCTCTCCTAATATATTCATTGTTAAAACAAGCTGCAATAAAAGTGACAAAATTTATTGCACCGACATGCTTTAGATGGCAGCTGTGCACGAGACTGGTGTACAAACACAGCCATGAAAGCCACAGCTTATAGCTGAACTATAGGTAAAAATATTTACCATTCCAACTGTCTGACACTTATACCATCTTCTCCCAGCTTTTTCTGGGTGCCAGTCTTAGGTCATCTTAATTGGCCAGCAAGGGGTGACATTGCTCTTCAATGCATGCACAGCTTAGTGTACATTTTAACCACTTCAGCTCCGGAAGGATTTATCCCCTTACTGACCAGGCCATTTTTGGCACTGCGTTACTTTAACTGACGATTGTGCGGGCATGCGACTCTGTACCTAAATAAAATGTATGCAATTTTTTCCCCACAAATAGAGCTTTATTTTGGTGGTATTTGATCACCTCTGCGTTTTTTTATGGCGCTATAAGCAAAAAACTATGGACAATTTTGAAACCAAAAAACTATGTTTTTTACTTTCTGCTATAAAACATATCCAATAGAAAATGTAAAAAATTGAATTTCGTCATCAGTTTAAGCCAATATGTATTCTGCTACATATTTTTGGTAAAAAAAAATCCCAAATATTGATTGGTTTGCGCAAAAGTTACAGTGGGGAAAATAATTATTTGATTTCTTTGTAAGTTTGCACACTTGCAAAGAAATGAAGGGTCTATACTGTTTTATCATAGGTGTATTTTAAATAATAGAGACAGAATATCAACCAAAAATCCAGAAAAAAACACATGATACAAATGTTATAAATTGAGTTGCAGTTCAGTAAGTGAAACAAGTATTTGATCCCCTACCAACCAACAAATATTTGTATATGTGTTCAGGTGGTACACAGGTTAGTCCTGGCAATTTAAGAAGGTGCTCTCGTTATGTGTATAAAAGACACCTGTCCACAGAATCTTTCTTCCACCCAACCAAGGTTCGCAAGGCTGGAATGGGCTACAAGACCATCAGCAAGAAGCTTGGAAAGAAGGAGACAACTGTTGGCAGAGGCGTCACTAGGCAGGTGCGGCCCTCACCAGGGCGACACCCGCAGGGTCCCAGAGGATGACAGTTTTCAATGCAACACCGGCGCCGCACACTGCACTGTCCCTAAGTGAGACTCGGGCTCTACTCTACCTCTGTCTCACTCACTGCAGCTGTCACCTATCACAATCGCGCTGCCCGGAGAGATTCTTGCTCAGACTGTCACTCTCCGGGCAGTGCGCTTGTGATAGGAGACAGCTGCAGTGAGTGAGACAGAGGTAGAGCGGAGCCCGAGTTTCACTCAGGGACAGCGCGGTGTGCATAAGGGGAGGAAGGGTGGTGTGTCATGGGAGGGTGGGGTCTGTACCGATTAGGGGGTGGTTTGTTTTGGGGGGGGGGGGGAGTCTGCACTGA
>BLSH010498776.1:141645-152603 GCA_018402905.1 Glandirana rugosa
ACTGACATCCCTACCACAAGAATCCCAACATCAGTCGTAAAAAGAAGGGGGTTCGTACCGCTCAGCTCAATTACGGTTAATCTACGTCCTAAAGTTAGGTACCACCACATAACACAATGGTTAACAAACAACCAATGACACCAAGGTTGACGGAACTCTAGTCTGTATTGATGGGGGGTGGTTTGTTCTGAGGGGATCTGTACTGATGGAGGTGGGGAAGTGGGTTTGTCCTGGGCAGGGGGGTCTGTACTGATGGAAGAGGGGGTGGTTTGTCCTGGGGGGTTTGTACTGATGGGGGAGTCTATACTAGAACTACACAGGGGGAGCTTGTGAATGATCTCAAGGCAGTTGGAACCACAGTAACCAACAAACAATTGGTAACACAATACACCACCATGGATTGAAATCCTGCATCTAATTGGCATTAACTCGACTCGCCATGCTTGGGGGAAGAAAAATGCTGACTACAACCCTAAGAACACCATCCCTACAGTCAAGCATGGAGATAGAAATATTAGGGCTGCTTTGGGGCTGTTTCTCTGCTAAAGGTACAGGTCGAATTTGTCCCATTGAGGGGCCAATGGATGGGGCCATGTATTGTGAAATTTTGGATTAGAACCTTCTTCCCTCAGCCAGAACACTGAAGATGGGTCACGGATGGGTCTTCATGCATGACAATGACCCAAAACATACCACCAAGGCAACAAAGGAGTGGCTCAAGAAGAAGCACATTAAAGTCATGGAGTGGCCTAACCAGTCTCCAAACCTTAATCCTATAGAAAATTTATGGAGAGAGCTGAAACTTCGGATTGCCAAGCGACAGCCAAGAAACCTTAAGGATTTAGAGAAGATCTATAAAGAATAGTGGACCAAAATCCCTCCTGAGGTGTGTGCAAACCTGGTCACTAACTACAAGAAACGTCTTATCTCTGTGCTTGCCAACAAGGGTTTCTCCACTAAAGTAAAATTTCGCAGGATGAACGATCTGCCAATTTTCAGATTGTTGGTATTGTGCTTTCGACAGCCGATTCCGATTTTTCGTCCATCAAAAGCTGAATGTGCAGACTATAAAATGTTTATCGTACATGAGCTCAATGTCATATTTTCATTTAATCAGTACGGTTTTCATCTGAAAAAAATTGTAAGAGCAAGACTACGCATGCTCAATAACGAAAGAATACATACAAAACTATTCAACACATTACGTCACTTCTGAAGTTGTATTCTGTCGTACGAGAATTTTCGTATGGTGAGTAACCTCTTCACTCTTGACATGAGACTAGCATGCAACAAAAAACGGACGGACGTTCATCCAAAAATCGAATCGAGTGTACGAGGCTTTAGTACTAAGTCCTATTTTGCTTGGGGATCAAATACTTATTTTACACACTGAACTGCAACTCAATTTATAACATTTGTATCATGTGTTTTTTTCTGGATCTTTGGTTGATATTCTGTCTCTATTATTTAACCACTTCCCGCCCGGCGCATAGACAAATGACGTCCGGGCGGGTGGTTCATTATCCTGACTGGACGTCTATTGACGGATAATCCGCGATCGGTGGTGCTGTGGGTCAGTCTAACCCACCGCATTACTGATCGAGGTAAAAGGCTTCGATCTGAAGCATCTTACCATGCGATCAGCCGTGACCAGCCACCCTCAGGATCACCCCACTGGACCACCAGGGAGCCTGCCCAGGACCACCAGGGAGCCCCCCCCCCCCGGACATCACAAAGAGGCCGCCCAGGACCACCAGGGAAGGATCACAGAGGCTGCCCAGGACCACCAGGGAGCCCCCACTAGACCACCAGGTAAGGGCAATATTGTGCACTGTAGGGATGGCACTGTGCCCATGTATGATGCCTGCCAGTGCCATCCCTAACAGTGCTTGTTGCACCAGTGCCCACCACCACCTATGAGTGCCCACCTGTGCCACCTATCAGTGCTCATCTGTGCCACCTAAAAGTGCCCACCTGTGCCACCTAAAAGTGCCCCCTATCAGTGCCCAGTGCCACTTATCAGTGTCGCCTATGAGTGTCCATCAGTGCCGCATATCAGTGCCACGTATCAGTGCCCGTCAGTGTTGCTTGTCAGTGCCGCCCATCAGTGCTGCATATGTGCCCCATCATCAGTGCAACCTTATCAGTGCCACCTCATCAGTGCCAATCTGTACTGCCTCATCAGTGCCCGTCAATGTAGCCTCATCAGTGCCCATCAGTGTAGCCACATCAGTGCCCGTCAGTGAAGGAGAAAATGTACTTTATACAAACTTTTGTGACAGAAACAAAGAAAAATGTTTTTTTTCAAAATTTTCGGTCTTTTTTTTTTTATAGCGCAAAAAATAAAAACTGCAGGGGTGATCAAATACCACCAAAAGAAAGCTCTATTTGTGGAAACAAAATGATAAAAACTTTGTTTGGGTACAGCGTCGCACGACCGCGCAATTCTCATTCAAATCACAACAGCACTGAAAGCTGAAAATTGGTCTGGGCGGGAAGTGTTCTAAGTGCATAGTATTGAAGTGGTTAAAATACACCGATGATAAAAATTATAGACCTTTCGTTTCTTTGCAAGTAGGCAAACTTACAAAATCTGCAGGGGATTCGTTATTTTCCCCACTGTATAGCGTCTACAAACTATGAGATATATTTATGGAATTTCTATTTATTTTTAACTAGTAATAGCGGTGATAAGTGACTTATAGCAGGACTGCGATATTGCTGCGGTCAAATCAGACACTAACTGACACTTTTTTGGGAACCAGTGACACTAATACAGTGATCAGTGCTAAAAATATGCTGCACTAATAAGACTGGCTGGGAAGGGGGTAACATCAGGGGTGATTAAGGGGTTGACTGTGTTCCTAGCCTGTTTGTGTACTGTGTGGGAGGTGCTTTAACTAGGAGAAGGCATGGATCCATGTCCCTTCTTTGCAGGAACACAGGATCCATGCCTTCCCTCCTTACAGAACGACAATCTGCCTTGTTTACATAGGTAGACTGCCGTTCTGCCTGGTTAGCAAATGATCTGCAGGTGCCGGTGGACATCAAGACCACTGTACCCGCTGATCGGCTCCTGCTGTGCATAATCTGGAGGCACGCAATTGCGCCCACTACCCAGATGTGCACATATATACGTGATCCTGCAGACAGCGGCTACCCTGTACCAACAAAAGTGCTATAGGGCGGTCGGCAAGTGGTTAAAGAAGATTGCAAACAGGTAGGTAAGCATTTTATTGCAGAAGGGACATTGACTGGACGTTTTTTAATTTTAGTTCCACTTTAAATCAGGGGTGTAATGCAAGGAAAATCCATTCTGACCAAGAAAATCCATGCGGACAGATTGTTTTGTCCCCTCAAAGTATGCAGTCCGCCATTGTTTGGACATCTCAGAAAAGGCCTAGAGACATTCACGCATTCCTTGATCAGACCATAAACTATGAGATGAGCGTTGCGTCTGTAGGCACCTTTACCCATCGATAGTAGATGACCTTTGTCTGATAGCTGCAAGTTTGAATTAGGTGACAAAATGTAATTCGAGTCTTTCAGTCTCCTGCAGACATCCATGGCACAACTCCCTGGAGGAAAAGCCTGTCTGGCAGGCTGGAGAATCTGGCTGACATTGTTACACCCACATAATAGCCGTGCTCGGGGCTGAGGTCACATAGACGTGCATGTTTTAAGATATGAATGTGCAAGCTGTGCTCAGGTGGTGGAGCGAAAATCCTTCTAGAATTGAACTGCTTATCCATGTCTAAACACTGCCTAAAATCTAGGATTACCTTACATTACATGATATGGATTCCATCCTTCATTGATCACATATTAATACATTTCAGTTATTTTCTTTTTCAGTTTTTGTAGAGAACGGAGAAGAGTTGACTTTGTGTTTAGTTCTTATATTTGTTTACTTGCTATGTGCACCTTGTTCTAGAAGCTAGTTATAAAACTGGAGCAGTTGCCATATCTGTTTACATTTTTATATCTGTCTGTGAACCCATTGGGGACATTTCCCCCTCCCTTCCTGTCTCTGTGACAACTGTGCAAGAAATGGGGGCTGTGCGGTTTTCATCAGGGCAGGAAGGCATAGGCAGCAATTAAAGTGTTACTATACCCACAACAGTAAAATCAGTGTGTATATGTAGTAAAACATGCTTGTTCTACTCACTGTGGAACCTAAGGGGTTAATCCTTATGTAAAAAGGCTGTTTGATCCTGTATGCACAGATCCTCCCCTCCCTGCACTGTCCCCCTGGCCAAGTCTGGATAAGACAGAGCCTTTGGAGTCAAGCTGCACATGCTGAGTTTGGTGTGTACTGCTAGAGAGATTTTTTTTTTTCTTGGGAGAGTGCATGTGATCAGCACAGGGGCCAATGAGCACTGTCCAGACAGAGGGTCAGGGGTCCCGCAGCCTCATAGGACAGCTCAGTATGAAAACTCCTCTAGGAACTGATAGAAATCACAAGTAACTGCTGATGAGAAAAGGTATTTAGCAGTTTATACTTACTAAAATAATTGCATTTCCATGTTCTGTGTACTGTGGGAGACCAGATATAGTGAGTGCAGGGCCCTGGGTTTAGCGACACTTTAATACATTGTCAGAAATTCTAACCTTTGACCCACATTACTGAATAAGTGTTTTTGCTTTTAAAAGTGGTAGTAAAGTCATTTCTTTGACTTTTACCTACAGAAAAGCCTATAATAAGGCTTACGTATAGGTACAGTAAATATCTCCTAAATGTGCAGTTACATGGGTGTTCAACCTGTGGCCTTCCAGCTGTTGCAAAACCACACGTCCCATGAGGCATTGCAAGGCTGACAGTTACAGCCATGACTCCCAAAGGCAAAGGCATGATGGCACTTATAGTTCTGCAACAGCTGGAGGGCCACAGGCTGAGCGCCCATGGTTTAGGGATATTTACTCTGGCAGCAGCCGGCAATGCCACCAATGCATGAGCACTGGACTCTGAATGGACTGTGCCATCCATTCAGAACTCTGCCGCAGCCTTAACTCCCACACACACAGGAGTGACCGCATCCTGGCTCGGCCATTCATACAGCTGTAGCCTGCAAACCCAGAAGGAAGACCAGGTGAAGATGAAAGGGCCTACATCGGTGACAGCGCACCGCTGGAGGGCTTCCTTTTCAGATAAGTCCGTCATAATGCACTAGTGTGCGATGCATTCTAGCATGACTTAAACTGTTTGGGGTTCTTTTTTTGGGGGGGGGGGGGGGGGCGGTTACCGCATTAATATGCCCTCGTTGGGGAGAGATTCACCATGGCTTCCTATCCTGGTCCTAAGTGATGACACAAATAAAAACCAGACTGAAGGTCTGACCCTTTCCAGTTTATCCAAAACAAAGTTTTGGCATCAACTGGGCTTTGTATTGGGTTATAATGATAATTACTTATAGGTAGATGTGTATCTAAAGTGGAACACTAAGTAAGAGACTGAACCAAATTATACAAACTGGTTTAAGAAAGACAATTGATATAAAATTGCACCCGATCTACACACCCATATACCGTATTCTCTATCATTATTCAATTCATTACAGGAAAGACAGCCAAGCATTTTACTTCCTTCCCTGATTTAGAATTACAGTTCTGCTTTTTTGAAAGTTTGAATTTATTTAATGGAGAACACATACCAACACTGCGGCTGCTAGTTCTGCTTTTGCCAATATAAAAGATAAATGTCCCCTCATGGTGGATATCAATGCCCTGGTGATTACAGGAATGGGGGCTGTGCTTGCAAAGGAGATGTCCCACTTCCTGGGTTCTGTTCAGATGAACATTAGGGGTGCCCAATAGGAAGCCCAGGGCAGTAAAAAGTCATATGATCATAAAGCAAAAGTCCTCAACTAATCTCTATTACGCTGATTAAAATGCAACTCTAGACACTAAGGAAAAAAAATTATTTTGGAGTTGGGACCCCCACACTGCAAGAGATAAATGCTCATTAAGTCTAGGGGTTGAAGAATGAGCTGTGATACTTACCTTATTCTTTGCTCCAGCAGTCTTCCTCCATACTGTGCAACTGGTCCACCAGAGGCCTTTTCTCTATGGTGCTCCCGGATGACGGTTGCGTGTTAACCCCTTTGAGAGGTTTCAGATGCCAGTAGGCGGGGTTTATGACCATGTGACTGAAATTTGCGTACCATCTGCGCCTAGGGGTTAATTAACACCATCACATGCAAGGCTGGAATACTGGTCCTACACTGTATTCGCATGGATGTTGTGGGCCATGCCAACCCAAAGCATTGAAAAGAAGAGCGCTGGTGTATTACAGCCATGAGTATGCATGTTTATTTATTTTGATTCTCACACTTCTCCTTTACCTGTAAATGTTGCCAGACATAGCTTATAGTACAAAGAAAAATATTGTGCAGTAACCCATAATAAATTATATTTAAACATTTAGGCTTCATGCCCACAGGACTTTAAAAAAAAAAGCCAAAAAACGTCAGTAGCTTATCAGGGATGTTTTCAGCTTTTACTAGCGTTATATTACCGCCATTTTTTCACGTTTTTAAAGGGCCAGTGTTTTGGGGTTTTTTTCCCAATTGGTCTAAAACGTCCAAAAACGTTGGGGATTGACGTTTAAGCGTTTTTGGACGTTTTTAAGTGTTTGAACGTTTTCACAGCTGAAAATAGTCCAAAAAACCCCTCAGCTCTTGGGGTTTTTTTTACAGCTCAAAAACGTCACTGCAAAAAACAGTTGATAACAGCCTATGTGTGCATGAACACATAGGATAACATGATGGAGAGTTTGACTGTAGAAAAAAAAACATCTGCAGCTGAAAACAGCTGCTAAAAACAGTCAAAAAACGTCCTGTGTGCATGAGGACTAAAAGCAGAGCTTCGTCGAAAAGAGGAAGTTACGCTTTAAGTCCTCCTCCCCCTTCTCTACCTAATTTGGCATGTCATTTTTTTTGGGGGGGGGGGGGGGAGTTAGTGAGTACCTAGCATTGAGAGGTGCCCGCTCCCCCTCCCTCCCCTTCTGGGACACCTCACAGGTCCGAAAAGATTGCGGGACCATTCACAAAATGTAGCCGCAAGCTGTCACTGTCAGGTGCCCACACTTAAGATGCAAACGCTGGGAACCCGAAGGCTAGTCAAGAACTATCCCAGGTGAGAATGGCGCTGTATCCCTCGACAGGTAAGTGTCCTGTTATTAAATGGCAGCAGCTACAGGATTTGTAGCTGCTGACTTTTCATTTTTTGTTACAGAGTTGATAACCACTTTAAACTTGAACTATAGGAAAACTTATTTTTTTTATATTTGCTATAAAAATAATACATTAACGGTAATGGATGGGTGTCCCATTATTGGCTGCTGCCATTAATAAAACTCTTACTTTTATTCAGCCCAGACACCACTGTAACCGTCAAACTTCCGACATCGAATCCTACAGTCCCAGCACTACTACACTGATCATAGTGGGTTGCTTGCTGCATACCTCCTCCATGTGTTGCTGTATCTGATTGGAGGAGGTGCGGATGAACATCACAATCACAGCATGCCTTGCATGCTGTGAAAAGCATACAAGACATTTTGCGAATGAAGGTGGTGTACAGTGAGTGACCCACTATGAGGAGTGTAGTATAGCCAAGACATTAGCTGGATGGTCAGTGATTTCAGTGGTGTCGAGGATGAATGAAAGTAAGAGTTTCACAGCAGCCAATAATGCGACACCTAGAATTACAGGTAATGTATTTTTACATGGCAAAAAAAACTTATTTCACCTGAGTTCAGCTTTAAATGAATAATAGCGCTCATCTTAACCTTGGGCAGCACAGTGGCTAAGTGGTTAACACTTCCACCTAGCAGCACTAGACTCATTGGTTTGAATCCCAACCACGACACTACCTGCCTGGAGTTTGCATGTTCTCCCTGTGCCTGCGTGGGTTTCCTCCGGGTACTCTGGTTTCCTCCCACACTCCAAAGACATGCTGGTAGGTAAATTAGATCCTTATTAAATTGGCCCTAGTATATGTATGAATGTGAGCTACGGACCTTAGATTGAGGGCAGGGACTGATGTGAATGTGCAATGTATATGTGAAAATTGTCAGCGCTATTTAAGTATCTGTTATAATATATAAAGCACACAGATACTACTTGTATTGGTATTAAGAAACAAACTTTACAGACATTTGTTTACAGTGATTAAGCCACTTTGCTACCTAAAGTGGGAATAAAAGGAAAACTTGTTCCTTTCATTTTTGTATAGATTAAGGGAGGGTTACAAACCCAGTCAGGTTCATTTGGGGCACCCATCTGTGTCCCATTGGGCAGATTTCCTTTCACTTCCCATCCCATGGGTCGAACAGGAAGTGAGAGGAAATCCCTCCAAAGTGAGGGAATCTTTGGTAGTCACTAGAACTAGTGTCCCCATGGAAAGATTTCCACTATTCTTGTTCTCATAATTTGGGATTTTCTTTCACTTTCATCAGGACAAATAGGGTGAATCAGTTCTAGGCCGCTTTCACACAAGGTGTTTAATATCATATGCCCAGCCCGTGCAGGATTACGCTCACCCGCACTGAGATACACAGGCGTCCCGTGCCACAGCCACTGTGTCCCAATATGACATCTGTGTGGGTGCAGGTCCCCTAATGTACCAATAAAGAACAATCACTGTGCAGCACTCCTAAGCAGGAAGAACAGCTGGAGTGTGTAACAAGATAATATAAATTGGCCCTTTTGTACTAATACAATATGTAAATATAGTACCTGGGTTGATCTCTGGAAATAACTGCATTTAAAAAGGACTTTGAACTTTGTGTGTCCCCTGACTGGTCATCACTTTTTTTTTGGTTATTATAGCATTTGTGTGGCTCAACGTTAAAGTAAAATCCTTGTCACCTTACCCATGCAGGTCATAGTGACAGTGTCTTTGCATAGCCCCCCTGAGTATATGGAGGGGGGTAACCCCTTGTAGGGACACTGCCACTATGCCCTGCATATGCATGTACAAATGTCTCTTTAATTATAACGTAATGGATCTACTTTACACACATACTAGAAATTATTTTAAATACACTAGAAAGCCTCTGGTGAGAAAGGCCTTCCTTTCAGCCCTGGCTGCAAATTATTTCCAAACACCCCCTTTCACACAAACATGCAACTGTTGTAAATGGACATGTCAGTTTACACCCGCCTACATCCAATACAGTGGATCGGATGGCAGTCAGGTGTAAATGGACAGGCGGTCTGTTTACATCTGACCACCTATAGAGGAGAGCGGGTTGCATCTGCTCTGCATAAGCGGAGCGGACACTGACCTGTCATCCGCCTGCTTAGCAGGGACCAGCAGACATATCTCCCTGCTGAGAAAGTGGATCCCAGGCAGAGTCCACCCCATGTGAAAGGACCCAAAAGCAGTAAACCAACTATATAGGAGGTTAGCTGGAAGCTACCCAGATTCACTTTAAAAAGGCGAGCATTTCCATTCAACCAGCGAGGCCAGCAAACACAGCAGCTCTGCAAAAGTTAAAAAGTCTGCTTAATGTAAAAGGCATTTAAACCCCAACAATGAGCTTTTATTTGTTCCTTTTTGACCCATTATACTTTTAAAAGTGTTTTGTTACATCTGTTTCATACGTGCAAACAAATACCTGTGCATTCTGCCAGAAACCCAGAGCTGTCCTGTGTCCTCTGCAATGTTAAGCAGTCTTATCTTCCTCCCTAAAGCCTGGTACACACTGAGTTCCTGGGTTGAATGAAAAAAAAAAAACTCCGTTCCGATCTGAGCCACTGTACTATGTGAAGTTAGTACAGTGATCTCCCCTGCTAAGCTGTTGTGTTCTGACATCAGAACACTCCAATCAGCGCTCTCCGCTATTGGTTAAGAGCGCTGATCGGGAGTCGGTCTGGTTTTCCAGCATGGTCATCCTATAGTGAAACTTCCGCTTTAAGTATTCATGGCCCCCTGACATACCACAATTCGCATGTCCTTTTGGGGGGGGGTCCCAGCTCCCACTTCCTCTCCTGGCACCGCAAACTGGACCCGGAAGGAAGTTCACCTCTCCCCCCTCCCGGCGATCTTCTGGGACACGTAACAGGTCCCAGAAGTTACACCGGCCATAAGTATTCATGGCCCCTTGACATACCACAATTGGCATGTCCTTTTGGGGGGGGGGGCAGTGTCCCAGCTCCCACTTCCTCTCCTGGCACCGCAAACTGGACCCGGAAGGAAGTTCACCTCTCCCCCCTCCCGGCGATCTTCTGGGACACGTAACAGGTCCCAGAAGTTACACCGGCCATTTACAGTGCGCAGCGTGGCTCTTGCATGCGTAGTGCTTTGAAGCCAAAGCCAGGCACCCACACTTGCTATGTCGGCACCGCACGAAGGTGGGGGGGAACAAGGCAGCGGGCGGCCGCATCACTGGACCGTGGGACAGGTGAGTGTCTGATTATTAAAAGTCAGCAGCTACACTTTTTTATAGCTGCTGACTTAACCGCGTGGAACTCCGCTTTAAGTAACCTCTGTGGACCACAGAACACCTCCTCATATGTTATGCATCAAGGTGGGAGAGGCATTGTGCAGTCCTAGCACTTCCTGTTCTAGGGTGACGATGCTGGTGATAGTGCAGCTCCTCCAACAGGAGAATGGGGGGGGGGGGGGATCTCAAAAGTTTTTTATTGCTGTGTCTCCGCTAACGTGACAAAGTTGTCACCAGGATCTGAAAGGACGATCTTCTAAGACAGTGGTCTCCAAACTGCAGCCCTTTGCTTGCTTCTATCCGGCCCTTGGGACACTATTCCTCCAACTGACATCAATGATGAGGAACCATTCTTCCCACTGACACCATAGATGGGGAACCATTCCTCCCACTGACACCATTGATGGGAGCACTATTCCTCCTGTTAAAACCAATAACAGCACAGTGTTTACTCCCACAGATGCCGGGACATTTTCTACTCACACTGGCCACAGTCTGCCCCCCCCCC
>BLSH010498776.1:153587-164344 GCA_018402905.1 Glandirana rugosa
CGTGATTTTTATTCATCTCATCCTACGTAAAAATATGTCGCGTCACACATCACTACATGATACGACGTAGTGTTCCGCCACGCTACGTATTTCAACTTAGTTTAATATAAGAAACTGCAAAGTTATTTTAACATATATAACGTGCCAGCTATACATCTTTGTTGTTTAATAGAACTCTGGGAAAGCTCAATTCGTTTTTAGAATGCCTTGCGTTGTTTACCTTTTTTTACAATTTTATTGAAACGTCAAAGAATATAATTTGATTCAACTTTATGCATCGCACCGCCTTGTGATGCAGCATAGTACATCACTACACACTGCGCTGTATAAAAATGCATCCTACTCTACTTATTTTTAGTGCACACCAACGCAGTGCACAGAAACAATAGGACATAAGGCAGGTTGCCATGTCTATGCTTTGGGCAGCATTACCCATCATATATGTGAATGGGCCCCTATCACAAATCTGCAAACTTATTAAAAACTATTTTAGCATGTGATTTCATGCAACACAGGAAAATCAGTCACACACAAAGAGAATGGACCTCTAATATTAGATATAAAAAGGTTATCATTGTTGTCTTCAGCAATGCATCCGTCATCACGCTCACAGCAGGCAGCACTGCACGTCGCGCTATACCAGCTTGCCAATGTGTCATGAGAACCCACCACATCACCCCGCCCCAAGTCAAAGAAAACACTTCATGTTATGTCACAATGAATTTTGTATTCAACATAGTTTAAAACATAAAAAGACAAGCTTGTGCCAGCATGTCCCAAGAAAATCAAATTACACGTATTCATGGTCTTGTGGTACATCACATTTTCATTTTAAGATCTCAGGGCTGCTTCGCAATGTTAAAACCACTGCTTGCAACGTGACAAAGGAAAGAAAAACTAAAAACCTTGTAAAAGAAGATCCGCACCCTTTTCTGCGTCAGTATGTGCGTTCAGTATGGCACAGAAATGGTTAACCAACTAATATCCCCCCCCCCCCCACCCCTCCATCCCACCCCCTCAAAAAAATGTGCAAGACATGGAAACTACATTTACAGGCTCAGAAACGGGTTCCAGGGACAATAGATCCTTTTGTCCACACTTGTTCAGTGTGATTACTGAGAGGAAACTGTTAAGTAGTTTGCAGAATAGGAGATAATGGGATTGTGTGGAGATTTTCACAGGTTGGCACCGGCTGGAACAGCTGAATTTTGAAGGCACTCTAAGAACGTTGGGTGCTGGTGACCCCGGTAAGCAGAAGTCATTTCACTGTATTTTAAATAGAAGCTGGGCATCAAAAAAAAAAAAAATCAGTTCTAGCCAGCTCACAGGACAAAAGAAAGAACGTATGTAACAATTTTCACAGCTGATAAAAAAATACTAACAGTCTTCCCAAATTCCCATTTTATACAGCAGGTAAACAAAATAGATTTCCCCTCTCTCTCTCACACACACATACACACATCAGCAGCAAGAGTGCCAACGCCGGCAACCCCCCCACTGCGTTGGCATTGTTTGTTTCAGTTGAAGATGTGCAATACTTATGAATGGATACTTTGTAACAATAATCCCACTTTGCATAGAAAAGGAGAGTCATCGGCTAAACAGTCTAGGGTGACTCCGATCTGATGGGGGTCATTTTCCTCTCACCCTCCTGGTGCCACCTTCTCCATCAGGGCATGGTGTAACCCCACAACACCCCTCCAGAAAAAAAAACAACTTTTCCTTGTTGCTCTGCAGACCCTGATGACCACAAGTTGGAAAGTTGCTTGTGAATACATGACAGCATTTCAGCCAGGGGCGGACATACCATTTGTGCAGACTGTTGAACTGCCCTTGGGGGCCCATTTATACAAGGTGTTAGACCGAGCTGGCCCCCTGCCCCCTGGGACCCTTCCCGGTTTTAAGAAGTCCTGAGCAGTTCAATCCATGCAGAGTGAAGTGTTTCTACTTAACCAGGAGCCTAAAAACTGGTGGCAAGGGATAACTGCTGACACGATGGGCCCAAATACCAGGTGTTCCAGGGTGACTGTTGCCATTAGCTGAACAGAAGTCCCAAAAATTGGTGGCCACCAGTAGTTGAATAGGTGACTGTTGTTTGTAGTAGCAGGGAGCCAAAACTGGGGACCACAACCTGTAGTTGTACAGAGGGTCCAAAAACTGGTGGCCCAGGGTGACCACCACCAGTCGTTAGCTACATGGCCCAAAAACTGTTAACCCAAGGTAACTGCTGCCATTATTTGAATGGAAGTCCCATAAACTGATGGGCCAGGTTGATCGCTGCTTGTAGTTGAACAGGGGGCTCAAAACTGGTGGCCCAATGTGGCCGTTGCCAGTAGTTGAACAGAAGTCCCAAAAACTAGTGGCCCAGGTTGATCGCTGCTAGTAGTTGAACAAGCAGGCCCAAAACTGGTGGCCCAATGTGACCTCTGCCGGTAGTTGAATGGAAGTCCCAAAAACTGGTGGCCCAAGGTGAGTGGTTCCCGTAATTAAACAGGGGGCCCAGGTTGATCACTGCTAGTAGTTGAACAAGGGGGCCCAAAACGGATGGCCCATTGTGACCGCTACCAGTACTTGAACGGAAGTCCCAAACACAAGACGGCCCAAGGTGACTGCTGCCAGTAATTGAACAGGGATCCCAAAGGCTGGCGGCTTAGGTTCACTGCCACTGGTAGCTGAACGGGTGGCCCAGGATGACCTCGGCCAATTCCAGCACAACACACCCTGACGGTTCCGAAGTCGCTGGATGCAAAGTTGGTTGCAATCATGTTACAAGTAAAAAGAGGAGATAGTGCATTGTAAAGTGGAGCGAAAAGGGGGGGTCAAACCTCAGAGGATGACACAGGAGGAGCAGCACTGGTCGTCTCCGTTGGGTTGGGAAGCATAGTTCATCTGGCGGACGATTTCGGCGAAGAGCTCATCCACAGACGCTTTGTTTTTGGCCGAAGTTTCCATAAAGGGACAGTTCCAGTCATCGGCCAGGGCTTTCCCTTCCCCATAGGACACTTCCCTTTCCCCTTCCAAGTCCACCTTGTTACCCACCAGGATCATGGGCACCTTCTCATAGCGCTTGACCCGGATGATCTGGTCCCTCATGGGTTTGATGTCCTGGAAGCTCTGCTGGTTGACCAGGCTGTAGACCAGGATGAAGCCCTGGCCGTTCTTGATGTACAGATCCCGCATAGAGGCGAACTGCTCGGTGCCTGCCGTGTCCAGGATCTCCAGCACCGACGGGGACGAGTCCACCTCGATCTCCTTCCGGTAGAAGTCCTCGATGGTCGGGTCGTACTTCTCGATGAACGAGCCGGTCACAAACTGGACGGTGAGCGCCGATTTGCCCACCCCACCGGAGCCCAGCACTACTACTTTGTATTCTCTCATGGTGGCTGGGGGGAGGGAAGCAGGAAGGAAGGAAGGCTGGCGGCCGGGGTCAGCGGCTTTCACTTCATCGGCGATGTGCCCGACCAACCCTGCCGCTCTCTGGCGCTGCCCGTCTCTCCATTCCTTTCTAAGGCAGCGGCTCTAGTTATCTTCAATTACACTCAATGCATTCTGCAACTGCTCGCCTGCCATTGGCTGCCTGGGCTGTCAGCCGCGATTGGCCCCCGAGAGCTGGCTGTGATTGGCTGTGACGTTTAGCCGCAGAGAAAGTCTTTTCATTAGTCAGATGTGAGTCATTGGCCATTGGCTGGTCATGTGGAGCCCGGGCTTGGTGTGTGTGCTGCATTCTTCCTGTAATCATTGTGTGTTCACACACAGGGGCTGGCTATACACCCCACACCTCACCTTCCCTTAGTGCCACTTATGTGTACTCTACATGCCTCTTCACCCATTTCTCACATACATCTTATAACCCCTTCACTACTGCCCACTTTACCCCCTTCCTGCCCAGGCCAATTTTCAGCTTTCTGCGCTGTCACACTTTGAATGACAATTGCGCGGTCATGCAACACTGTACCCATATGACATTTTTATCATTTTGTTTAGACAGGCAGAACTTTCTGTTGGGGCATTCAATCACCACTGAGTTCTCTATTTTTGCTAAAGGAAAAAAAGAACGACAATTATGAAAAAATATGTTTTTCTTAGTTTCTATTTTTGTAAATAATTAATTCATATTTTTTCTCCTTCACTGATGTGTGCTGAGGAGACGGCACTGATGGGCACTGATATGTTGCACTGATGTGTGCTGAGGAGGCTGCACTGATATGTTGCACTGATGAGGCAGCACTGATGGCCACTGATATGTTACATTGATGTCTGCTGAGGAGGCTGCACTGATGAGACAGCACTGATATGTTGCACTCATGAGACAGCACTGATGGCCACTGATATGTTACATTGATGTGCGCTGAGGAGGCTGCACTGATGAGACAGCACTGATATGTTGCACTGAGATGGCCACTGATATACTGCACTGATGGGCACTGATATGTTGCACTGATGGGCACTGATATGTTGCACTGATGAGACGGCACTGATGCCCACTGATATGTTGCATCAATGTGCGCTGAGGAGGCTGCACTGATGAGACAGCACTGATATGTTGCATTGATGAGATGGCACTGATGGCCACTGATATACTGCACTGATGGCCACTGATATGTTGCGTTGATGAGCACTGATAGGCTGCACTGATGAGACGGCACTGATGAGATGGCACCGATGGCCACTGATATGTTGCACTAATGTGCGCTGAGGAGGCTGCACTGATGGGCACTGATATGTTGCACTGATGAGACAGCACTGATAGGTTGCACTGATGGGCACTAATATGTTGCACTGATGAGACGGCACTGATGTGGGCAGCACAGTGGTGTAGTGGTTAGCACTTTTGCCTAGCAGCAAAAGGGTCGCTGGTTCGAATCCCAACCACGACACTACCTGCCTGGAGTTTGCATGTTCTCCCTGTGCCTGCATGGGTTTCCTCCGGGTACTCCGGTTTCCTCCCTCACTCCAAAGACATGCTGGTAGGTTAATTAGATCCTGTCTAAATTGGCCCTAGAATATGTATGCATGAATGTGAGTTAGGGACCTTAGATTGTAAGCTCCTTGAGGGTAGGGACTGATGTGAATGTACAATATATATGTAAAGTGAGGCGCTATATAAGTACCTGAAATAAATAAAATATGCTGGTATGCTGTACTGATGAGACAGCACTGATATGTTGCACTGATGTGTGCTGAGAAGGCTCTACTGATGGGCACTTATGAGACAGCACTGATATGCTGTACTGATGAGATGGCACTGATATGCTGTACTGATGAGATGGCACTGATGGGCACTGACAGGCAGCACTGATGATCAGTACCCTGATTATTAGTATAGATGTCCCCAGTGTGGATTTCTGCTTACTGGCTCTCCTCTCCTGATGTGCTGTCAGCATGAGGGGAGGACTGCCGATAACTGGCTCATCTATTTACACTGTGATTGGACACAGCTGGTTCCATGGTAAAGAACCGCTGTGATTGGCTCTTTACCTTGATCTGTGATGAGCTGTGTCTGAAGGGTTGGGTTGAACGAAAAAAAAAAAAATGAGGGGCCTGCTGTACTAACAATGCGAAGTTAAGACCCCCTTTCAGACGGATCCATCTGCTCAGCTATGGATCTCTCTGCTGAACAGGCGGATGACAGGTCTGTGTTCATTCTGCTATACAGAGCGGGTGCAGCTTGCTGTCCTCTATAGGGCGGTCGGATGGAAACGGACTGCATGTCCATTTCCATCCGATTGCCGTCTGATCCAATCTGCCAGACAGATGGCCAACGTATCCCCATCCCTCTGTTTTTATCGGATACCAGCGGGTGTTAGCGGACATCCGCCGCCCCATAGAGAACAATGGGTAGTCCGATCAAGTCTGCCTGAAAAACAGTCAGACGGACCGATCATTCTGCTGGTGTGAAAGGGGCCTAATACAGGGATCTCCGCATTGAGAACACGTGGGTCAGAGCTGACAGTCATTGGTATTCCAGCATGCCCGTTCGGCCGGACAGGCTGGTGTACACACAGGTCTAATGACGGCCGGTTTTTGCTGATATTCGGCCAGTATGTACCAAGCTTTAGACTGGCTATGCACTGCAGTAATGAATGGAAATGTGCACGTTTTATCGCACATCATCTTACCACACTGTAGTATTTGCTCTGTAGTCATTCATTAAAATTGTGTCCTGATCCATACATAGAAATGCAGTACAGACCAAATGTTATCTTATGTGAAGAAGTTGCCAGAAACATGCCCGAGCATGTACAGCAGAATATTGGTGTCTGCACACTTCAACCCCCCCTCCTACAATCCATGATGTAATGGTAGGCTGAAGGAGATGTCACTCTAATCACAATCTCATATATGTTTTAATATGTTATTGGAACTTCAAAAGTCATTTCTAATATTTTTAATCTTTTATTAAAGTAATACCTGTAGATGTTGCTAAGGTCCTTGTTCAGGAGTTTTCTCGTACCGTTGTCACCCTGTTGTGGCTATTTCAACCTACATGGTCCAAGATTGTCACCTTCAGAAAACCCACCCAGAGAAATGCCATAAAGTCATCACTGGAGTACATTCTAAAGATAAAGAAAAGAACTTTCAGTAAAAATAAATAACATTTGCTTATAATTAGGGATGGGCCGAACACCCCCAGTTCGGTTCGCACCAGAACATGCAAACAGGCAAAAAATTTGTGCAAACATTCGAACATCGTTAAATGGGACCCATACATGAAAAATCAAAAGTGCTCATTTTAAAGGTTTATATGCAAGTTATTACCATAAAAAGTGTATGGGGGTGCGGGTCCTGCCCCAGGGGACATGTATCAATGAAGAAAAAAGTTTTTAAATCAATTGTTTTTTCAGGAGCAGTGATTTTAATAATGCTTAAAGCGAAACAATAAAAATTAAATATTTCTTTAAATAATGTGCCTGGGGGGTCCCCTTAGTCTGCCTGTAAAAGGGCACACCTCTGTGATGTTTAGAACATAGCCAGAGCAAAATGACATTTGGAAAAATTGTCGGCTGTAATGTATTGCCGGCTCCAATATAGAAAAAAATCACTGAAAAAAATTGCATGGGCCCCCCAGTCCATACCAGCCCTTGTGGGGCAACGGGCTGACATGCGCTGTGTCGTATCGTCTGTGTGGGCTATTACTCACAACGGTCATGCGCAGTTGGGAACCTTTATGTTTGAAGCTCGCCTCCGTATTTCTGACGTTATACCTCCCTAGTGCACGGTCGTTTAGACCAGGGAGGAGGCGTTGATGGGCGGAGTCGGAGCAGGCCCAGCATTTAACTGGCAAGCCGCGCAGTTGGGTCACGCCCTCAGTTGAAGTCGTGATGACAAAACGCGTCAATGTGTGACCCAGGGGCACCAGGAAGTGAAGGGTGCGTTCCAACACCAGGAAACCCAGCAGCAGTTTGGTGAGAGTAAGCCGAGGCTACGAGTACGGGTGTGCGGTGACGTACCAGTTTTTTGAATGCAACCAATTTATATGAATCGTGTGAGTGTGTTTTATTGGGGGGCATGCTAATAAACCTTGAGGTAATGCACTATTTCTAGTGTTTGGTTTTTTATATAAGCCTGAAGGAGACGAGTTATCTGAGATGTTTGGAAGGAGAGATACTGGGTTCAATTGCAAGGCGCATTTCTTACCGTGTTCTGGTAAGTGTTTGTCCTGAGGGGATTGCCCACATGGTAAAGTTTTAAGGTGGATGGTGCACATTACTGCCTAGAACGGACTCACTCTCTTCACACCCCTTTATTTCACGGGCGTGCATACTTTCATCTGTCTCACTTTGGAATCAGCTTCTATTGGCTAACAGTAGGAAGGAGCGCTGCTTTTGGACATTAGTACCCAACTTTTAAAAGAGATTGGACTATGGTTGTATCTGTGGATTGAAAGATATATGTTATTGGATTTAAGCTGCTGCTCGCTGATATTTTACATAACAGTATCCACTGGCACTGAAGGAATATAGGAGGGTGTATCTATTGTTGTATCATTGTCTGAGTTTTACATAATAGGGCCAGTTTCCACAGAAGCCAATTAACTTGCCAGCATGTCTTTGGAAGGTGGGAAGAAAGTGAAGTGCATAGAGGAAATCCATGGAAGCACAGAAAAAACATACTGATGAACTCAATGCAGGGTGGGTCATGGTTGGGATTCAGACTGATGACAATTTTTTTTTTTGGGAGGCAGCAAGCAGTGCACCCACAGGCACCACCCCTCCCCCCGGTCAGTCGAGTAATCCACAGCAGCAGGTGGGCATCACGGCAGCCTCCGTCTCCTCTCTCCTGCTCGGCAGGCCAATCAGATCGCTTCTCCTTTTTGCCTGCTTTCCGCAGGCATCACGGTGGCTTTTCTTCTCCTCCCTCTTCCTCGATGGCCAATCAGAACGCTTCTTCTTTTGGCCAATCAGGAAATGGGTCTCAGACCCGCTTCCTAATTGGCCGGTAGGAGAATCAGTGTGAAAAGAGCAAATATTCATTCACTATTTTCACACAACTATTTTGAAGCCTACTAGAGCCTCTGGCTCTAATCACATGCTTCAAAAAAACACCCCCCCCCCCCCATTGAAATCCATAGTCGGGCATCCTGCATGGGGCCGGACACATGGATAGTGGGGAGTGGCGCCCTTGCACCCCTAATGGATGGGCCACCTTTGCTGATGACCCTAGCACTTCAAGGTGGGGGTGCTAATTACTAAATCTGGCCACAGATGGTTTGAATCTCAGCCGGTTCAGCAGGAACCAGCCGAGATTTGATCCATGTATGGGCAGGCTGATTGTACCCAAGTCGATCCATCAATGCCTGGGAGAACACAATAGCTCAGTGGGAAGGATTCCCCCATCAACCATGGGTCTCAGTAAAGAAAATCGAGTCATCTATGGCCTGCCTAAAGCCAGCGATAGAGACATTTTCTGTCCTGCAATCATGGGTTGCGGGCAAACAAATGGCTTGATTTCCCCATCAACACAGTTGGTGTTGAAACGTGAATCCCTCTAGCAGAAAAGACAGTGATTATTGCCAGCAGCTATAACAGACGCTAGCAATAAGCTCATGTAAATACATGGTTCTAATCTCGGTTAATGCTAAACCAGCCGAGATTTGAACTGTCTATGGTCGGGTTACGCTGCTGTGCTGCCAGAAAAGATTGTCTTGAATTTTTTTTTTTTAGATTTTATGAAAGTGATGAAAATGATAAATCATAAGTTTGTATATAATCAAAAACTGGTCACATATAATTATAATTTCTATTTTAATATGAAGCTGCAAGTGGCATACTGTATCACACCACACTCCTCTCTATGGTTTTTAGTGTGTTACTATACACAGCATACATGAGAAAATATGACGCATGCTAATATGAAACATACATTAATGATGATGTTTTGTTTGAACCTTTAAGGAGGGGCTGGGTTTGGCTTTCAGTAAATCTATAAAATCAAATCCAGTACTGTAAATAGTAAGTTGTGTTTTATAGGCAAGGTACTTCCTTACACCATTGAATCATCCATGACTCATGGCATGTACAAAGTACAGTATTTACAATGGATGCTTAAATTCTTTCGGATTATAAACTTTTATGGATGTGAACTGTAACATGACAGCCCACACAGCAATCCTCAGCAGAACATCAGCCACAGTAGTCCATTATAGCTCATTGATAGTGATGTAATAATGCTTTAAAGTAGGCCTGCATCGATATTGGTATCAGTGCCGAAACTGAGCATTTACACGAGTATCAGTACTCGTGCAAATGCACCGATACCTGCAATCGATACTTTTAGGCTTGGTTCTTTCAGCTGTCAGCAGTAGAGTTGATCGAACACCCGGATGTTCGGGTTCGGTGGGTTCGGCCGAACTTCGGGAAAAAGTCCGGGTTCGGCACCGAACTCGACCCGAACTTTATCCCGGACCCCGAACCCCATTGAAGTCAATGGGGACCCGAACTTTTCGGCACAAAAATGGCAGTAACAAAGTCCTGGCAAGTGCTAGAGGACTGCAAAAGGAAGTAAAATGGGGGTAAGAGTAGGGCAAGTGCCCTACAAAAAAATGGGGATAGGGAAAATAAATTAAAATCAAATTTAAAAAAATGGGAAGGGGGGGTGGATATGGAGTAGGAGCCTAGAGGTTGACTATGCTGTGACCGTGGTAGTGTAGGTGGAAGTGGCGGTGGTGGAGGAGTAGGAGGAGGTAGCCAACACTGTTTTTTTTTTTTTTATAAATGGGGTAGCCCCCAAAATCTTGAGGCATATTCAAAAAAACAAGTATACAAATGGCTGTGTGAGTCTGGTCTAAATGTCTATTCTGCACAAGGTACAGACAAGTCTTGTGGGATCCATGCCTGGTTCATTTTAATAAACGTTAGCTTGTCCACATTGGCTGTGGACAGGCGGCTGCGCTTGTCTGTGATAACGTCCCCTGCCGTGCTAAACACACGTTCAGACAATACACTGGCTGCAGGGCAGGCCAGCACCTCCAAGGCATAAATGGCAAGCTCAGGCCATGTGGCCAATTTGGAGACCCAGAAGTTGAATGGGGCAGACCCATAAGTCAGTACGTGTAGGCGTGTGCACACATACTCTTCCACCATGTTGCTGAAATGCTGCCTCCTGCTAAGACGTTGTGTATCGGCTGGTGGTGCTGTTTGTTGTGGCGGGCTGCTGACAAAGCTTTGCCACATTTCGGCCATGCTAACTTTGCCTTCTGAGGTGCTGGCGGTGCCACAGCTGCATTGGCAGCCTCTTCCTCCTCCTCCTCGTCCTCT
>BLSH010498776.1:184935-198370 GCA_018402905.1 Glandirana rugosa
CTCGCCACCTCGCCGCCTCGCCATCTATATTTTTATCATCCACCATCCACCGCTCTTACCCTTTGTGAACCTGGATGTTACTTTTAGTCATACTCATTTATAATCATTATTTTTATATCTACCGCTCCGCCGCTCCACCGCTCAATATTTCCTTTCTTTTCCTTGTCTTGTCAGCTGGTTCGGGAACTCAGTAGGGGGGGGTCCTAGGATCTCTCTCTCCACGCCGCTGGAGCCGACAACCCGCTCCGTGCTTCCTACCTTCCGGGCTCCCTTCTGTGTCAGAGGAGGGAGTCCTCCCGGAGCTCCTCTCCCTCTTAGCTTGCTCTATGCTGCGCCTCTAAAGCCGTTGGTGTCACTCCGCCTCGGCGCCGACCTCCTCCGATGCCCTCCGCGCTGACCCGCCACTCTCACCGGCGGCTTCCAGTGCCGGCTCGTCTGGACGCGAGGCTACCTGGCATGCTGTCTCTCGGCGTGGAGGAGTGGGAACGGGGCTGTCCCTGGGGCGGCGCTTCCCTCGGCTCTACACTCCTCCCATCTCCTCCAGTTTTAAGGACACGCTTTGTTTTCTTAGTTTGGTTTTTTTTTTTTTAGAGTGGGCCTTCGGGCCCTTAATCAGCCTTAATTAACTCCTTAATCTCCTCCATTTAATTATTATTTTCCTGCTGTTTTTTTTTTTTGTTCACTTCTATTTTATAAACTATTAATAATTAAAACTTTTTATTTATTTGCTTTGTTTGTTAATATTTTTACACCTTTAACATATACTTACACGTTTTACTTTGAGAAAAGTGCAAAATGTAAAAAAAAGAAATGTATTTAATTTGTAAATAACTTTTCAATGCTTTGTACCATTGCTGACAGCTAAAGTGTAAACAAAACGGTTGCAGTAGGTATCGGTAATTGGTATTGGCGCGTACTAAAAAAAAGTATCAGTACTCGTAGTAAAGAAAATGATATCGGTGCATCCCTAGTTTCCTTTTGGAAAAAAATTATAAAGACGCATAAACTGTCAGAAAAAAATTGTATTTTTTATTTGTTCCCAAATGAGCCTTCACAGCATTGTAACTGCAATCAGTGGACTACGGATGCAATGCCAGGCTCCCGTAGACTCTTCTTCCAGCTCTATGCCCATGCTGAGGTACAACCTTTCAGTTGGAGAGCTAATGAAAGTATTATAGGTCAATGAGTGGGGTGATCACTCCACTGAGAACTACAAATCCATCCACCATGGTGGAAGATGGGATTTGTATTTTAGCCTCCAATGCATTGAATCCGCAATCAGTATATCAAATGAGCATCAATCTAGGTCCTACATGCTCTTCCCTTATTCCCTGGTTCATTTAGAGCTATGGACTTTTTGTTACAGAGCTGGTGGAACTATCAATGGACCACAACTGTGGCAATATCACTAGACTTGTGTTCAATAAAGGACCACAGTCCCTATGCCAAAGTGGCAGTTTATTTTTCATTCACAACTTTCGTTGAGTGAATGAATGACATGACTGTGCATGGCTGAATTTGAAAAATGACAGAAGCCAGCGGTGAGAAGAAGGGAGCTAGTTTTGAGGTCTGTACATGTTGACCATGTTTTATATTACTCCCTAAATATGGATGGAACGTGGTCGGAAAGATGGAATTATCCTTTAAAATGGACTATGTGCTGAAGCGTCTGTTAGTGCTGTTACTGCAGCTCTTGTTCTTCATAATACTTGCCTGAACAGCCCCCAGTGGGTCAGCATAGCTGTTTCAATCCAAGGCTTTTAGTATGATGTAACACTCAGAACTCATAGGCATGAGAGTAATGTCCGCCATCCATGGGCATTGTGTATTCCAAGACAAAGGTTTTTCCACTTTTAACCCAACCATGACTCATCCTGCATGAAGTGCCATTGATTGTTTCCAGGGCCAGGCAGTGGGGTAATGCAGACCATGCTGGTTAGCTGCAGGAGGGAATGCTCCTGGGCTTCCCATCTCCTAAACTCTGATTGAATTATCAGCCTATTATTAACTGGAAGGTATCTGGCTTCCACAGTCTAATTTGATTTGCATACACAAGATAATTGCCAATTAACTATCAATTGTTTATTATAGTTCAACAGTGTGGCTACAAAGGTCCCAATCCAGTCACAATTCTATGCCTAATATGGTGCTCAGACAAGTATTTTGGCTACCCTAAGGACATTGGTTTGTGAATATGACTACTGAAAAGCTCTCAATACCCCTATAGAGATTTTACAACTTGCTATAAAATTACAATGTGACCTGGCCTAACCTTCCCTCTTCCAAACACAATAGTGAGAATACTGATTGGATAATTGCAAACCCTCTAACTGATCACCGAAAAATGTTAATCACAGTTAATTAGCCAGAGGTACTCCTGTTATATGCCAGTGAAATAAACAGTTAAACATTTACAAATAATATTCTAGAAAGTCTAAAGCTGGCCAATACCTATTTAATTTTGATCAGTCAGTATCTTTCCCTTGACTACTTAATCTGTTGATGGTTGCGCTCGAAAATTTTCCATCGATCAGCAGCTGCAGCCAATCAACTGAAGGAGGAATCTGTTCATTTTTTTCGTTCAGCCTGCTGGCTAAATAAAATTCAACTAATCATGTAAGGCCATGTATTGGCTGAACGAAAAAAAAAAACCCAGATTCCTTCATCAACACAAAGGAGGTGGATAGAGGAACCCTCTCTTTCCTGCTGGGGCATTGTATTCTGACAGCTGTCAGAATACACTAATCAATGGCTGCATCTGCTGATCAATGATGATTTTCCAATGTATTCGTTAGACACAAGTCAATCTAATAGGAGGGCCACATAAAGATCGGTCCCTGCTGAACCAGTCGAATTTCCATCTATCTATGGCCACCTTAAGTTTCTGGTTATTTAAAAAAATGTAAAAACATATGAAATTGTTTAGAAAACATTTATTTAGAAATATAGGTACAGGCCAAAAAGCATTCATGCATCAAGGAATTCTTGAGATAAGTTGAACTTAAAGGAGAAACATAGCCAAAGCTATTTTGGCTAAACATCTCCTCTAGGTCACAGGAGTGCAGTTCGTTCTGCACTCCTGTGATCCATTTTCAGCCAACAGCAGTGTAAAGTCTGCTGTCGGCTGACGTCACTCAGCTGGTCTAGGCTCAGGAAAGATCCCGTCCATGTGGTCGGGATCCACCCAGATGCCTGGACCGGCACCTGGCTCAGCCTCTCAGCGATCCGCCGAGAGCCAGCCCCTCCCATCCTCTCCACAGTTCAGCGCTCCTGTGAATACCCGAGGGGCAGAGCAGAGAACCGGTGACTGACAGACACAGCTCTCTGCTCAGAGCAGAGGGGGAGAACTGAGCGATCAGCAGTGTTTGATTGCTCAGTTCTCACTGCAGAACCGGTGGGTGTCAATCTAATGCTTTACCCACCTAGGTGAGTATAGATGTTTGTTTTTTTGTACGTCTATACTTCTCTTTTAAAGTTAATCTAAACCTAAGAACAACATTTTATTCATTGCAGCTTACAAGTTGTTAAATGTGGTGGAAGCATATATTTTTTTCTCTTTTATAAGGCTGTTTATTTTCTACAAGTACATAAACTTACCTTTTGATCCTGCCAAAAACCCAGTGTTTGTTTAACTTCATGTTCATTGAACTGAAATTAACACCCTTCAATGTAATGGAGTTGAGGTGAGTGGGAGGTGTTTGTAGTTCCAATCATTAGAGCAGCTGAGGATGATAAGGCTGCTCCTTCATGTACAATGAATGATTGCAGCATAGCGTTTGCATGTTCTCCCTGTGCCTAAGACCCCTTTCACACATAGTTACATAGTTAGTCTGGCTGAAAAAAGACACAAGTCTATCCAGTTCATCCAATAAAAGGAAAAAAAATTACAATCCTATTTACACAACCCACAGTTGATCTAGAGGAAGGCAAAAAACTTCAGCAAAACATGATCCAACTTGCTCCAGCAGGGGACAAAATCTTTCCTGATCCCCCAAGAGGAAATCGGATATTAATTGGATTAACTATACCTCTAAATGTTAGTATCCAGTTATATTATGTGCATTTAGGAAAGAATCCAGGCCTATTTTTAAGCAATCTACTGAGCTGGCCAGAACTGGCTCTTGAGGGAGTCTATTCCACACTTTCACAGCTCTTACTGTGAAGAAGCCTTTTCGCATTTGGAGATTAAATCTCCTTTTCTCCAGACGTAAAAAAATGCCCCCTTGTTCTCTGTGATGACCTTAAAGTGAATAACTTAACACCAAGTTCACTATATGGACCACTTATATATTTATACATGATGATCTTATCCTCCCTTAATCTCATCTTCTGAAGAGAGAATAAATTCAGTTCCTCTAATCTTTCCTCATAGCTGAGCTCCTCCATGCCTCTTATCAGTTTGGTTGCCCTTCTCTGCACTTTCTCCAGTTCCCCGATATCCTTTTTGAGAACTGGTGCCCAAAACTGAACTGCATATTCCAGATGATGTCTTACTAATGATTTGTACAGGGGCAAAATTATATCTCTCTCCTTCTGGTGTCCATATCTCTCTTAATACAAGAAAGGATTTTGCTTGCTTTGGAAACCGCAGCGTGGCATTGCATGCCATTATTAAGCTTATGATCTACCAACACCCCCAGATCCTTCTCCACTATGGATTCCCCCAGTTGTACTCCCCCTAGTATGTACGATGCATGCATATTCTTAGCCCCCAAGCGCATAACTTTACATTTATCAACATTAAACCTCATTTGCCACACAGTCACCCAATTAGACAGTGCATTGAGGATGTCTTGTAAGTTGGAGACATCCTATAAGGACGTTATTCCACTGCATAGCTTGGTGTCATCTGCAAACACTGAAATTGTAATTTTAATCCTAGACCCTATATCATCTATAAAGATATTAAAAAGTAAGGGTCCGATCAGGTCTGCCTGTCAGTTTTTCAGGTGGACCTGATTGGACGGTCCATTCACCCCTACGGACAGGCAGGTGTAAACAGACTTGTGTCCTTTTTTTACCCACCTACTTCCAATCCAATCCAATCCGGTCCGCTATAAAAAAAAAACAAAAAAAAAACAAAGGAAAGAGGATCTATCCCCCTCCATCTAGGCGGTAGGGTTGCCACATCATCCCTTTAATCCAGGACACATATTAATTGCACAGGTTCTGTGGCTGATTAAGGTGGTAATGAAACTCACTTGGTGTCTTATCTGCGTTAAATTAACCTCAGAACCTTGTAATTCATATGTGTCCTGGATTAAAGGGATGATGTGGCAACCCTACTAGGCGGATGGGATCAGATGGCAGTGGGTGTAAACCTATAGCAGAGTCCATGTACACCTGCCTGTCCATAGAGCAGAGTAAGCTCTGTCCATGTCCACTCCACATAAACTGAGTGGACACAGACCTGTCGTCTGCCCGCTCTGCTCTGATTAGCAGGGGATCAGTGGACAGGACCCCTGCTGATCTAATCCGAGTCTGCCCCATGTAAAAGGGGCCTAACTCTTGAAGTGTCTGTCAGCAATGTATGAACTGCATGTAGCATCAGCTTCATACAATATACAGCACTGTGTTTTGGCAGCTAGACAGGGACTTCCCTTCTCTCTCCCAGAACAAAATGCAGTCAGGATAAGCACTGCTCATCCATTCAAAGGAAGCTTTGTGTCTTCTTCTGAGGAAACAGAAGTCAAAGTGGACGCCATTCTCACCTAGGCTAGAATTGAGGAAGTGGGAGTGGGTACTTGTCAAAAAAAAGTTACCCTAAAAAAATTACACTGTTTTAGGGAAGAAGAGGATGGGCAGTACACCTTATATTTGAGTGAAGGTCCACTTTCAGGTGGTCTTTCAGTCCATTTATGCATCCTTAACGTAGCACATGCCTTACTGCAGTGGTTCTCAACTCCTGTCCTCAGGACCCACTAACAGGCCAGATTTTAAGTATTACCTTGGGGAGATGCAGACTAGAATACTGCAATCACTGAACAGCAAATGATATCACCTGTGATGTATTTCAGTTATCCTGCAAACCTGGCCTGTTAGTGGGTCCAGAGGACAGGAGTTGAGAACCACTGCCTTAATGGATTGTATAGTGCGAATAGGTCCTGATGAGACAGCCATCTAGGTTTAGCCTGGTGATGTAGACAGGATTACGTGCAAACCTTCAGTTGCCTCATTTTGGGGCCAAATGAAGTAAGAAACTGTTGATACTGGTAATCCAGTTAGAGGTTTGTTGTAAATTCTGTTAAATGTGTTTTGTTTAGAAAAACATTAATTACCTTGACAACCCGGAACGACTGCATGTTGTGTGGATCCACACCCAAACTGTCTCATTAAGAAGTACAGGGATCAAAAGCCTGAGTGCCATTATCATATCTCCAGCAGTTGAGCAGAACAGTGGGGGGGCTTGTTACTGGGAGATTTGCATCTCTGAGGCCAGAAAACATCTGCTGTAATCTTAGCCTGATCTTTAGAGAATATGGCATGTTCAGATGAGGACATTAAATGATCTTTTGTTTAGTTCAACTGAACCCATTTTATCTATCAAAAACTGTATGCGGATTGTTTTATTTAGGCTGATCCCTGACACGTTGTCCTCTTTCATTATAAAGTATCCCCTATAGCAATAATAAAGTAAACGAGTAAATGTACTTTGGGAAATTTGAGCACTGGTGACATCTGATATTTAGTAAATCATGGTTTTGCAGTAAAATGACTAACTATACATTTGAATGTAGATCTGTTACGCTCCAAAGAACCATAAATAACTCAACATTAAATAACCTGGTTACATTATATACTTTGAAGTTGTCATTGCAGGTCACACAGTGCAAACACAAAGGCTCTGCTAATTACAGTATCATTTGTCAAACATTTATGTTAGACAACGTGCCCTGTTCCAGCTTTGTTACATCATCAATATGCTAATCGCATTATCAGACTAGCCCTATGTGTGGCCTTTCACACCCTGCACAGAGAAACTCCTCTCTTCTGAAGGTGTGCCGGTCTGAATATCAATTCACATGTGAAAATTCTTTCCAGGAATGCTGTATTTTAACAGGAAATGTTTATTTTAAGGGCATATTCACACCATAAAACAGTGCACTGCAGTGAACGCGTTTTCATAAATTCAGGGACATTGGGTTAGGGAGTCTATTTATTTAATCAGCTATGCATGAAATGCATTATTTTTGTTAAGCAGGTCGATGCAATGGAACATACAACACAATGCACGTGTGCTGCAGTGCATTATTGATGTGCATTGGGGCACAATTAGCTTTGAATGGCAATACACTACTACCTTGCATATATACAGTGCGTTATCATGTGTTGTTGTGGCATTTACTGCTACAGGGTGGCAGTTGTGCATAGGATCACGTATATACACGTGATTGTGCACTTCAGCCAGCAGGGGGCATGCGAGCGCCGCCGACACATGATTATTCACAGCAGAAGCCAATCTGCGGGTGCCGACCACTCTATGTCCGCTGGCACCCGCTGATCATCCAGCAGGGACTCAGAATGGAGCTCTGCCTATGTAAACATGAGTTCCATTCTAATGGGGGAAGTGATGAATTCTGTATTCCTGAAAAGCAGGGACTCATATCTATATCGTCTCCTAGTAAAAAGCAGCACATATAGTAAACACAAACACTGGCTAGGCACACATTTAACCCTTTGATCGCCCTAGATGTTTAACCCCTTCCCAGTCAGTGTCATTAGTACAGTGACAGTGCAAAATTTTAGCATTGATCACTGTATTAGTGTCACTATTTCCCGCAAAATGTCAAAAGTGTCAGTTAGTGTCCGATTGTCTGCCGCAATATTGCAGTTCCGCTGTAAGTCGATGATCACTGCCATTACTAGTATAAAAAAATAAATAAATACAAATTCCAGTATATATCTCATAGCTTGTAGACGCTATAATGTTTGTGTAAACCAATCAATATACGCTTATTGATTGATTTACCAAAAACATGTAGAAGAATACATATTGACCTAAATTTATGAAGAAAGTAAATGTTTACATTTTTTTTATTGTTTTATAGCAGAAAGTTAAGAATATTTTTTTTTTCCAAAAATTGTTGGTCTTTTTTTGTTTATAGTGCAAAAAATAAAAAATGCAGTGGTGATCAAATACCACCAAAAGAAGCTCTATTTGTGGGGAAAAAAATGACATACATTTTATTTGTGAACAGTGTTGCATGACTGCGCACTTGTCAGTTGAAGTAACGCAGTGCAGTATCGCAAAAAGTAACAGGGTCATGAAGGGGGTAACTCTTTCAGAGGTCAAGTGGTCAAACAATGAATTCATCAAGCGCATTTAGAAGAAGCTTCTCAAAACCTTCTGCAGCCAGTGCAGCAGCGCTACTGGTCAGTAATCTTGAACAAGTATCTACAAAGTGAGGGACATATAATGTGGCCATGCTTGGTCCAGGTCAATGACTTACTAAATAGGATAACAATAATAACCCAGGAACATGAACCTTGAAAAACAAGGCAGCAATGACATAGCGGTTCCAATTGTTCTATAATGATAGATTTCCGTCAACTATATGCGAGGCTCCAGCCAAAATGCATGATGGCATCTCTGGTTATATTCAGTGGCATTGTTCTCGTTGAATTTGCTTCCCGTGTCTTTATGAAAGTCCGGCAAACAGCATTTTTATTGTGTTTTGACAAAATTCATCTGCCCTAGAGATGAATGGAGCTGCACCCAAAATATAATAAAGTACCCGTCCTACAAAAAAACAACGTTGTATGCATAAAATATAAAAAACTTGAAAAATGAGAATAAATAGCCCTTCTTGTTTGAAGCAAACTTGCGTTTTTCTTATTCAGGGCAAAGCAACATGTTTATTTTAATCCCTTATCCCTCCCCAGCATATACTTACCTGTTTTCCCTTCTCCCAGTTATCTATTAAGCCCTGAGAGCCAAAGGAAATACCCAGTACTTCCGGGTATGAAGGAGTACGTGCCTCACTTCATGTGAAAATACTGACACACGAGGAATCTAAAGCAAAGTGTACACTATACACTACGACTCCAGTGACTCATAGCGTTCACAGAGCTTTCTCTCCTGGTGGCTGAACATAGTCACTGGAGAGTGAAAAGAAAGGAGGTAAGTATGTTGCTTCGGAGGGCTAAACTAAAGTGGACTTGTTGCTTTGCCCTCTTTAAAGGAAAACTTCAGCCAGGGTTGAGGTTTTTAATGATGTCTGTGTTTGTTTTGGCAAGATTATTTACTTCCTTTTGTATTTCAGGACAGGACAACAGACAAAAGGTTGTAACTCTGTTGACTCCTTTGCCAAAGAGACTGGAATTATACTTTAGCAGATATAGGATATAAGCCACAAAGACATAGAGAGCCGCTTGGTTTACTTAAAATATATATATACACAGTGGGACAGAATGTATTCAAACCCCCTTAAATTTTTCACTCTTTGTTATATTGCAGCCATTTGCTAAAATCATTTAAGTTCATTTTTTCCCCTCATTAATGTACACACAGCACCCATATTGACAGAAAAACACAGAATTGTTGACATTTTTGCAGATTTATTAAAAAAGAAAAACTGAAATATCACATGGTCCTAAGTATTCAGACCCTTTGCTCAGTATTTAGTAGAAGCACCCTTTTGATCTAATACAGCCATGAGTCTTTTTGGGAAAGATGCAACAAGTTTTTCACACCTGGATTTGGGGATCCTCTGCCATTCCTCCTTGCAGATCCTCTCCAGTCCTGTCAGCTTGGATGGTGAATGTTGGTGGACAGCCATTTTTAGGTCTCTCCAGAGATGCTCAACTGGGTTTAAGTCAGGGCTCTGGCTGGGCCATTCAAGAACAGTCACGGAGTTGTTGTGAAGCCACTCCTTCGTTATTTTAGCTGTGTGCTGAGGGTCATTGTCTTGTTGGAAGGTAAACCTTCGGCCCAGTCTGAGGTCCTGAGCACTCTGGAGAAGGTTTTCGTCCAGGATATCCCTGTACTTGGCCGCATTCATCTTTCCCTCAATTGCAACCAGTCGTCCTGTCCCTGCAGCTGAAAAACACCCCCACAGCATGATGCTGCCACCACCATGCTTCACTGTTGGGACTGTATTGGACAGGTGATGAGCAGTGCCTGGTTTTCTCCACACATACCACTTAGAATTAAGGCCAAAAAGTTCTATATTGGTCTCATCAGACCAGAGAATCTTATTTCTCACCATCTTGGAGTCCTTCGGGTGTTTTTTAGCAAACTCCATGCAGTCTTTCATGTGTCTTGCACTGAGGAGAGGCTTCTGTCGGGCCACTCTGCCATAGAGCCCCGACTGGTGGAGGGCTGCAGTGATGGTTGACTTTCTACAACTTTCTCCCATCTCCCGACTGCATCTCTGGAGCTCAGCCAATGTGATCTTTGGGTGTCTTCTTCTCACCTCTCTCACCAAGGCTCTTCTCCCCCGATAGCTCAGTTTGGCCGGACGGCTAGCTCTAGGAAGGGTTCCGGTTGTCCCAAACGTCTTCCATTTAGGGATTATGGAGGCCACTGTGCTCTTAGGAACCTTAAGTGCAGCAGAATTTTTTTGTAACCTTGGCCAGATCTGTGCCTTGCTACAATTCTGTCTGAGCTCTTCAGGCAGTTCCTTTGACCTCACGATTCTCATTTGCTCTGACATGCACTGTGAGCTGTAACGTCTTTTATAGACAGGTGTGTGGCTTTCCTAATCAAGTCCAATCAGTATAATCAAACACAGCTGGGCTCAAATGAAGGTGTAGAACCATCTCAAGGATGATCAGAGAAATGGACAGCACCTGAGTTAAATATATGAGTGTCACAGCAAAGGGTCTGAATACTTAGGACCATGTGATATTTCAGTTTTTCTTTTTTAATAAATCTGCAAAAATGTCAACAATTCTGTGTTTTTCTGTCAATATGGGGTGCTGTGTGTACATTAATGAGGAAAATAAATGAACTTAAATGATTTTAGCAAATGGCTGCAATATAACAAAGAGTGAAAAATTTAAGGGGGTCTGAATACTTTCCGTACCCACTGTATATATATATATATATATATATATATATATATACAGTATATATATATATATAAGTATTGAACACGTCACCATTTTTTGAAAGGTGCTATTGACACGAAATTTTCACCACATGTTGGTAACAACCCATGCAATCCATACATACAAAGAAACCAAAACAAATAAGTTCAGAAATTGAGCTATGTGTATGTAGCGCCCTCCATGCTAGGTAGGTGTAGCGAGAGCTTTTTGGTAGGTGAGTTAAAATTTAGTCAGGTCTGACTGAGTGCAGGCCTGATTGTTTTGATTCTGGGCCGGGAGTGGCTCATGTAGGATTCAGTGATTCACAGAGTGGTGTCATCGGGACCTCCCACTTCTAGAAGGCTGAGCTGAGGAAGGAGGCGAGTCCGTAGCCTCTAAAACTAGTTCTGATTGGCCGACAACACAGACAGGCACTGTTCCAGCATTCTGCCCGGAGTTCTGATGTGGCTGACGTGGCATTTCACTCGCTATCCTGCGAGTTTCATCAGGGTGAAACCCGCAGGATAGCGAGTGAAACGCGTCAGTGTTTCCCTCCCTTGCACACCTGCAAACCCTCCCCCCCCATCATGCCGAGGAACTCCCTGAGGTACTGACTGCACAGTGTCTGATGAGGACCCCAATATTCAGCCTTATGAACTAGGAATCCAGATGCAGCGTCCCTGACACTCCCCTACACATAGCAGCTGCACAACAAGCCAGTTGCGATCCCGGATTGATATCCAGAGCCACCCCCCCATTTACTGGCAGGAGAGACTGACAGATCGTATAGACTACACAGACCACATGGAGGACTGGCGATAACTCCAACCAGGAACCTGAGGGATTTTGGCGGCCTTCCAAACACAGGCTTCCCAGCTGCTCCTGCGTCTGTCCCACGGATGAATGCCATGTTCAAGACACAGAGGAAAATCATGAGCTGTCAGCGTCCCCAGAGAGACCAACTACTGTGAGTGACCTCCCTGCAATGGGATACACACAGGCTTAAGCCGCCTTCTATCTGCGGCACTCGCTCACCACGCATCATACACTTGAGATCCATGAACTAACAACCAATGTCTAGCCACTGAACTGCTTTTTAGGGGTACATTTCGCTCGCTGCTGCCACCAAAAGTGCGCTAATTGCACTTGGCATTCAGATCTATCAAGGAATTTCGGACTCCCATTCATTGATTTTGATTAGAATGTGATATAATCAACTGTCCACATTATCTCTGTTCAGCGCTCCACACACTTTACCATTTACATTGGGCATTTAGTTGGCCAATGCGATGAGAGGGTTTCCCAGGATCTATGTAAGAGCCCCTATTATTAGGGTCCTTTCACACGCATGGACCGTTCAGGTGCGCCTGTCAGTTTTTTTGGCGGACCTGAACGGACGCTCCATTGTCCTCTATGGAGCGACGGATGTCAGCGGTGACATGTCCGCTGACATCCAATCCGCTCCGATCCGCCAAATACAGACTGATGGAAACCCTATTTTCCATCCGTCTGGCGGTCTGCGTTCATCCGATCCCCCATGGAGGAGAGCAGAGCTCTGACAGGTCCATTTCTGCACGGAGTGGATGGATCCCCTGCTGAGCAGCGGAGCCCGTCCACTCGTGCGAAAGGACCCTTAGACTCATTAAGTGAATGAGTGGATGTAACTTGGCTTGAATGGGACCGTACGGTGTTTTTAAATAGACAGCATTGTCTCTTTTTTACAATACTTATTGATACCTGGTTGTTTTATTATCCTGAATTTTTGAATAAAGATTTATTATTTTGAAACAAGCCGCTGGGTTATCCCAATTTCCTTTTTGAGGGGCCCTTTGCTCTTCAACCCCTGCTCCCCCATTTACTGTCATTTGGGTCCAAACTGTTGGTGAACCCCGCCCCCCACGGACAAGTCGGCAATTTCACACGAGATCTCGACTTTGAGGCCCCATTCACACCTGGTTGTTTTGTAGCCTGAAGCCTGAAGCTACAAAACGCTGGAGGGGAAAAAAATCAATGATTCTCTATGGAGATGGTTCACATCTCCACTCAAAAACACCTGAAGCCAAAAGCCTGAAAACGCCTGAAGCTCAAACTAGTTCTGGAAGTATTTTTGTAGCTTGATTTGGGCGTTTTTCTATTTTTTTACATTGGTGACTTTTTGACCTGTACAAAATCGCGGTAAAAAACGCGACAAAATCGCAGTAAAAATCGTGGCAAAATTGCGGTAAAAAACGCGTGTATTTCTGCCTGAAAGCGCGACGCCCAGGTGTGAATGCAGCCTTACCCACAGGTCTTGAGATCCATGTCCGTTCCAGTTTCCTGTCCCCCCCCCAGTTCGGTATACGCCAAAAGCTTGTTCTAAAAATTTGAATGTAGCATGGACAGTACTTGGTTATTTTTTTTTTTT
>BLSH010498776.1:198380-213457 GCA_018402905.1 Glandirana rugosa
CCTTGCCTGTACCTAGAGTTCTGGACACCCATTTTCAGCTCTAGAACACACTTTAACAGCTGAACAGTCACCCCCCGCCCCAAGTGGTTGTCAAACCTGGGTTTACTGTCATTTACCCCCTCGTCCCCAACTTCTCGTTTCCCGGGGAGTTTTTCCTTTAACCCTATTGGGTCGCCGAACAAAGTTTTATTATTTAGAAATAAGTTTTTAAGTCCTATTATTTTGTTGGTCCATAGTTATTCATAACATTTTTTCTCTGTTACGACAGATAAATTTTTGTGGCATGCCAGGGTAAGTTCGGTTCAATGTAGGTGAGTAAGTGAATTACTCAGATTCCCAGGCCTTACCCACAGGTCTTGAGATCCATGTCCGTTCCAGTTTCCTGTCCCCCCCCCAGTTCGGTATACGCCAAAAGCTTGTTCTAAAAATTTGAATGTAGCATGGACAGTACTCGGTTGTTTTTTTTTTTTGCAAGTGCACTAATACGGCTACATTCATATAGCAAATAGCAGCCATATACTTCTAAGCTCTATAGTGCTCCTGCTCTAACAGTTGGATGAACTTTAACTCAAATACATTCAGTTTCCTCGGCTGAGAAATTGGCTGTGAACAAGAGTTTTGAAAATAACAAGAAAAAGATAAGTATCTGACTTTACTTTCGTTATGACTCGTCAGACAGCTGATCATTCAGACTGAAAAATTGCACAAGCAGACATACCTTCAATCACACCTTCAGCTGATTTGACCCGATTTACACAAATTTTTGATCAAATTAAAAAAAAAAAAAATAGAAAACATAATCCTGGTTACGTGAAATTGGTATTCCAGGATTGCTCAATTTTTTAGTTGAAAACAATTGTCGTTTGGTAGGACATATGTGGCTAGGATTAGTCTGATAATAAGTTCTCAGTCTGGTCAGCTGTATGTTCAGTTATTGTGCTCTGATGTGACCTGTGGACTCACATACAATACACAAGCAGATTGAGTTTGGTACTCATTCACATAAGAATGGTCTTCTTGGGCATGTAGAAGCATGTTGAGTGAAACAATAGTTTTTACCTTAGTTTTATGCTTAATGAAATCCAGTTTATGTGCCTCCACCTATATTGAAACACACTTTCTATCAGTATAGTTGCATCACTTTACATGAGATTTAATGTATTTGCATGCCTTTACAAGCTTTTATATCAGTAAATATGCTTTTCTGCCAAGGAATCCGACCAATTACAAAAAGTTATCTTAATTAAACGCACTGCACGTGTAAGTATGTGGCTTTTAACCACTCCTTAACACTACACAGTATACTACACATTAAAGCCCCGTACACACAAGCTGAATGTCGGGAGACATCAGCCAGTTAGAAAAAAAATGTCCGACATTCGGCCCATGTGTATGCCACCCTGTCCGACAGAAGCCGGCTTCAAATGAGCATGCTGGAAAACCAGCAGCCGACCGACAGCCAATGACAGAGAGCACTGATCAGAGTGTTCTGGCGGGGGGGGGGCATCTTCCTGTCAGAACACAACAGCTCAGCAGGGGAGATTGCTATACTAACTTCGCAGAGTTAGTACAGCGGCTCCGACCGTCAGTTTATTTCGTTTAACACAGCAAATCCATTTATCTCGGCAGGGGATCTGTCCACTGATCCCCTGCTGATTTGAGCAAATTGGGCAGATGACAGGTTTGTGTCTGCTCTGCTTATGCAGAGCGGGCACAGCCTGCTGTACTCTATTGGCAGTCGGGTCTGTAGGAAACAGCTCTCTGTTTACATCCAACTGCCCTCCAATCTGTTTCAGCCAGACGGAGGGGAACAGATCCCCTTCTGTTTGTTTTTGCCAGATCGGATCAGATTGGAGGTAAGTGGGTGTAAACCGACTCAAGTCTAATTACATCTGCCACTCCATAGAGAATAATAGAGGGTCTGATCAGGTCCATCTGAAAAACAAACAGGTGAACCCAATCGGGCCACTAGTGTGAAATGGGCCTTATACAGGTATGTGCTGCTTCTGTAACTGAGGCTTTAAAGTGCTCCTGACAGCTATTAAAGCCCAATTCTAATTTAGAGGTACAAGCCAGCATTGGAGGAGATGTACTAAAACTGGAGCATTCACAATCTGGTGCAGCTGTGCATGGTAGCCAATCAGCTTCTAACTTTACTTTAGCTTGTTCAATTAAGCTTTAACAAAAAAACCTAGAAACTGATTAGTTAGTATGCAGAGCTGCACCAGATTTTGCACACTACAGTTTTAGTAAATCTTCCCTTATTGGGTCCCCAGATAGTGGGTGAAAAAGCAGCCCCATATTGAAGTGGCATTGCTCTCTGCAGCATTTAGCATCTGGCTAACTCTCAAGGAAATAGAGGACTTGTGACTGATCAGACCTAACATCATTGGACAAAAAAAGATATGTGTTGATTTTTTTTTATAATACATTTCAATGTTAGCTCCAAGGGGACTCACAGGGGAAGGGCTCACTTGAGCCCAGAATAGGGCTTTAGGCCTTTAAGACTGAAAATGCTGCCAAGGAACAGGCATCTTAAGATGCCTACTGAAGATACCTACTGTAGATATCTACTGAAGCCACATGCCCACATCAGCAAAAGTCTTTTTGTTCACTGAAATCTAGCATCTACTACTCTGTCATTGAGGGGCCATTAACCTGACCTGACCTGACCATTGAGAGCTTTCTTATTGGCCACTGAGGCGCTCTCATTGGATGGTGCTGGTGATATGAGTTAGTAAGGGTTTATCCCACAAATATACGTAGGTGGTGGTAAGAAAGAGAAACCAGCACCTAGAAAATGGTGAGTAAAAAGTGACCATCGTATCTAATGAAACCATATCTAAATAAATTGCTAAGAAGATCTCATGCTTCATGATTTTGTCTTTTCCAAAGGAGGTGTAATGGCTGATACACCATGAACTCATGGTTGTGTTTTGACTAAAAATAATTTAAAATCTGGTTGAGCTGCATGCATACAAGTCTTTTGGATGCCATGTTTTTCTTCTGTTTTTGCCTATTTATACTCCTGCACAGTGGATGTGTGTGTATAAGCTTCTTGTCTTTGAAGATGAGCAACTTATTGAGAATCTACTCCATTAGTAGTGAGTCGTCTACCACATATGTACCTGTGATTTTGTAGGGTTAGGTATTTACAATCTGATGTTTTTTTTTTTCTATTAAATGGTCCCCAACCATCTTCTATATGGGTTAAATGACATTGAGGTAGGAATTCTCACTCTGTAACTCCCTGCATTGTTGTCGATCATTTAAATAAAGAGCCTCTCTTGTTTTCCCCAGCGGAGATTTGTCTTTTTCCAGTTCATTTAAAGAAGAATCTGAGTGACAGTCAGGCAGTTTCTTTGGATATCCAAGTGCCATTAAATCTGCCCAGTCCTAGTTTAAATGAACCGATTTTCTCATCTATTTATGTTTCTGACAAATGTCAAATCATATCAGCTCAGCCTTCATAATATAAAAAGGAAGTGTATTTTCCTGTATTTTTCTGACACCATAATTTAAAGGGTAGATAGTCTATAGCTGCAGCAGGAAACTACTTGGTACCCATACTGAAAATAGAAACACAGAGGGAAATTTCCAGCATTAGGAAGTAGATAATATATTCTCAGCTATACAGTGCTGTCAACTAGTTTTGGATTTTCAGCGTAAGGACAGGCAAGGTAAAATGAGCAGTAGCATTAGCAGTATGTAAAACCTAAATGGACATCATGCACTCATTACAAGCTGACTTACAAAAAGAAGCTGATAATAATATTCACAGTTTCATATGTAAATGTTTCCATACTTTATTGGGCGCTTGAAGTAGTGAATGTCTTCTTTTAATACAGTATTTCAGTTGACTCTAAGCATCAGTGTGGAAGTTTTTAACACCTGAGATCTGGCATAAAAAAATGGAACAGATGTTTTTTTCATGGGTGAAAACTACAAATTATTTATTACTAAAAGATCCACCCCGACCCCAAACCTCAACCTAACTCGCAGTCTCCAACCTCACCCTGATCTCATGCTTGGCCCTCAACCTAAACCCCTAAACATAACCTTTAACCTCATTCCTAATTCTAACAATAGCATACCTCCCAACTTTTTGAGACGGGAACGAAGGACACCTATTAGCAAACGTATGAAGGCTTAGGACACCCCCGTCACGCCCCCTTAAAGGAGAAAAAAAATGAGTTAAAGTGTTACTAAACCCAGGACCCTGCATTCACTATATCTGGTCTCCCACAGTACACAGAACATGTAAATGCAATTATTTTAGTAAATATAAACTGCTAAATACCTTTTCTCATCAGCAGTTGGAGCAGTCTTGTGACTTCTATCAGTGCATGGCTGAGCACTGGTTAAAGCTTGTAGGAGGAGTTTTCATTCTCTTCTGACTGTCCTATGAGGCTGCTTGATTGGCCCTGTGCTAACCACATTTACCTTTCCAAAAAAACGAAAAACAAAAAAAAAATCTCTCTAGGAATACAAACTAAACTGAGCATGTGTAGTGTGCCCCTAAGGCTCTGTTCTGTCAGGAGATGGTTTGGGGACAGTGGAAGAAGGGGAGGATCAGAGAAGACAGGATCAAACTGCCTTTTTTACACAATGTGGAGGATTAACCCCTTAGGTTCCACAGTGAGTATAACAAGCATGCAATACTGCATATACAGACTGATTTTACTGTTGCGGGTTCAGTAAGATTTTAAACCCACAAGTGTTTTTTTTTCCACTACTATTCCTTTATACTGGATTTTGACATTTACAAATGCAGCAATTTAGAATTTTAATAAACGGTTTAGCACTGTGAAAAACTATTTGATAGAGGCATAGTGCATTTTATATACAACTATATAGATCAGACCAAAATGAGGGACAAATGAGAAGGAAAGAGGGAAAGTTGGGCTTTGTTCCAAATCAAGGACAGTCCCTCGAAATCAGGGACAGTCGGGAGCTATTACAATAGCCTTATGTGACTTTTTGCCCAAATTGAAGGTACCATGTCAAATCTATGCTAAATATGTAGACAAAAATGTGTTATCACGTCTGAAGAACCATAGAGTCTGTGCCAAATACAATTGACAAAAGCTATCCAACTTTAGTAAGCAAAGCAAAAGATTTAAGATTAAAATTAAAGTGTAATTGAAGGCAAACCTGCTTTTTTTTAAATTTAGTTTTGGACAGAGTGGAGAAGGATTAGAATGCCTGGGAGTTCTGGTCTGTGCCCCCGCTAGGGAGAGCCACCCTTTCTATTTGTCCTGTTTACCATTATCATTGACAGTGAAAGTAATGGAAAATCACACATTTTGGGTTGTCCCCAGAAAAATAATAGAGGGAAAATCTAGCAATGGGGACATTGGTTCTGGTGACCTGGGGGTCCCCAAGGGATTCCCTTAACTTTAAGGTATTTTCTTTCACTTCCTGTCTTGGCTATAAGACAGGAAGTCAAGGGAACTCTCCCCAATGGGAAACAGATGGCAAAAAAAAAACTGACAGGGGTTATAACCCTCCCTTACTCTATCCAAAATAAAATAAAAAAGGTTTTGCCTATAATTCTACTTTAATTTGAGACAATTTTATATGAGATGTCTATGTCTATATGGCAATTTATCTTCCAAGCTTGATCTGTCTTCCTTGAAGGCATGCTCTGACAAGATTGCTGCAATATTGTGTCCTAAGATGTAAGTTTATTGTGGCTGAGTTTACAAATGACATCTGTTGGAAGTGAATGGGGTGTAGCAGGCAGCAGGAAGTCAACTGTAGCTTGAAGGACAACTTCACTTTTAGGGAAGTTGTTGTTTGCCATTTCCTTACATCCCCTGCTCTAAGATCTTCACTGTGCAGCCCTGCAATGCTTCAGAGTACAAGCAGAAAAAAAGAAAATGTGCAGAAATCACAGTAAAGCTGGGTTCACACTAGTGCAACATGGATGCGGGTTTCCTCCGCTTCCAATTCGCATGACAGGAGATTGTGAGCAGCTCTCAATAGCGCCGGTTCACATACCTCCGTGGTGACTGTTGAGCAAATTGCATAGGGGTCCTGTGTGTCTTTGGCTCCGATTCAGGTCTGAATGCAGCCAAAAATTGGGCCTGATTTGTCCCTGAAACGGAGAACAGGGATGCACCGGACCCCCTGCTGTGAGCCGCGTCCGTCTTAGGTGTGAACCCAGCCTAATAGTCAGGCCATTTCAAGTGGTTATTTTAAAAAGGAGCAGATCTCCGAACTTATCTATAAATGTTCTTCTGTATACTAGAGGAAACATTCCTATACATGGACTGCCTATATATACTTACCCCACCTTAAAATGGCTTAGAATAGAACGAAAAGAGGGGAGAAATCTGACTGCCCTCAGATGATGATTGGGTACCTAGCATTCAGTGGAGACCTTCATGGGATAGCACAAATAGCTCGGGGCTCTTTCTCCACCTCTTTTCTTTTTTTGTAGGTTGCCATTGGATTCTGCAGCCCCTTTCTCCTCCAGCAAAAGCCAAGCAATTGGGTGATTCTGGAGGGCTCTGCACCCATGTAGGGCTGCAGCTGATACATTTCACTATTCCTGCACAACCAGTTGTCTGAGAGGACTGGACTGCAACTTCCACACAAAGTCCCTGTTTAATATATTTTTAGATCTGTAACAGTGTTATTTAGTGGGGGTTAGTCATCTAGGCTGGATGGAAATTATGTTTTCATTTGTTGGAATTGTTTCTATGGTTTTGTATATGCCTTCAAAGTGTTTGTTACCCCAGCAGTTCCTATGCCTGGTATGTGCCTGCTGTACCATGTGCTTCTGTGAAAAAGTATCCTGTTCTCTTTGTATTGCTTCCTGTATGTGAAATCCCTGATGTTAATGCCAGTCCCTCTGCTTTCCTATTAGAAACTGACCACACTGGGCATGAGAGCACAGCATGGTCAGTTCCCTAGCTGTGCAGGGAACTCACTCTGCTCTCCGCCAAAGATCAGATCATTGTACTGAAACCCCCCCCCCCCCGCACAGCCATTCACTGGGAAGGTCAGTGTGCTGCTGCTTCTCCTCCCCCAGCTCTTATGCAGCTGAGAGCAGAGGGAATATGATCACTTATAAAATGGGAAAAAAAGAGGATTGTTTTATGTCTATGCACAAATGTTTTGCCTTTTATTTCAATTTTAAACTGAATGGTTTGATTTACAAGGTGATCGTTTACAATCGCTTTAAGGTTACACATGAGATCTGAATTGGTTATTTGATGTTGATTAAAATAAAGTTTGGGTTACCCCTAAAAGTAGTTGTTAACCCACAATTAGTACTCACTGCCAGCCCCTCCACTATAGTAATGCGGAGCACTCTGTATATACAATTTCCAAAAACGAGGCTTGTAAATATCTATTTAGAGCTGTCTTCAGGCCGGTTATGTGACTCAGGGCCGATTTCCAGCTCGAGACAAGGCATCTGCAGGAGGGGCCAGGATCTCCCTCTGACATCAGCCGGGGAGATCACGTGGCCACTCAGTCTCTCCTAGAGATGCCTTGTCTCGAGCTGAAGAGCAGCCGCGAGTCACATGATCGGCCTGAAGACAGCTCTAAATAGATATTTACAAGCCTTGTTTTTGGAAATTATATATACAGAGTGCTCTGCATTACTATAGAGGAGGGGCTGGCAGTAAATATTTAATGATTTTACTAATAGCGGCGGGCAGCGGGAGGGGGGCCGAGACACACAGCAAGGAGCTGACAGGCGGGGAGGAGGGAATGAGGGACAGAGATGAGAGCAGAGCAGGGACGTCTCAGACAGGGCTGGTCCTACCAGTAGGCAAACTAGGCAGTTGCCTAGGGCGCACTGCTGCCTAGGGGCGCCCAGCTGCTGGTTTCCCTCCATATCTACAGGCTGTAACATGTAACTAACTCAGTCTCAGACAGCTGCTCCACCCGACCAGTAGTGTAATTAGAGCCAGCGCTAGAGGGAGCAGAGCCGATGCTTCCTGTATAGCGCCCCCTCCTGTCACATGGGCAGGGCGAAGGTGGTGGAGCCAATGGGGGAGGCAAAATTAGGTATCGCCTAGGGCAGGGGTGTCAAACTCAATTTCATTGCAGGCCACATGAGAATTATGGTTGCCCTCAAAGGGCCGGTTGTACCTGTAAGACTACATGTCCAAAGTACCCCCCCTTACATCAGATGTCAAGAGGCCACCCACCATCAGAAGTCAAGAGTCCCCCACCTTCCTTTACATCACAGTACACCCCCTTACCTCCTGTAGTTGCCGGGAAGAAGCTAGGGTCGGAGCTGGAAAGCAGAAAGTGCAGGGTCTGGGGGAGGACCAGAGGAGCTGAATGCTGTGACAAGGGAAGGGGGAGATGAAGGGGTGCTGTAATTGCACAGAGTGGCGCAGGATCTGTAGGAGGAGTTCTGTCCTCTTCTCTGCTGCTGACTGATGAGCTGGGGGGGACAGAGATAAGGCCCTCTGAGGTTGCATGGAGAAGCGCAAGATCTATAGGAGGAGTTCTGAACTCCTCTCTGCTGATGAGATGGGGGGTTCAGAGACAAGGCCCTCTGAGGCTGTATGGAGAAGCGCAAGATCTGTAGGAGGAGTTCCAAACTCCTCTCTGCTGCCGACAGCTAAGACAAGGTAAGGGCAGAAATAAGGGGGTTGCCGTAGCTACAGGAGAGGTGGGAGGCCCTGGGGCCTTGTGTTTGACACATGTGGCCTAGGGTGTCAAAAATCCTTGCACCAGCCCTGGTCTCAGACAACGGTGGTCAGGGTTTAGAAGCCCTGGTTTTCTTTATCTGTGCAGAGAGGGGATGCAGGAAGTGGCAGCTTCAGGGGTGGGGGGGTTTACAGTTTAGAGGGGGGCAGATTACATAGCGCAAGCACTGTGCTGTTTAATCTGCTTTAAGAGACCAGGATATCTATTTTTTTGGGTTAACAAATAATTTAAATAAACACAGTGGCCAACTTTGTCCATCAAACCTGTTTCAAGTGTGTGTCTTTATTTTTTATGTTGTTATGGCTCTTTTGTGCTATCCCATGACTTATGTGGAACTACAACTTCAGTCATCTTCCTGATTTATTCAATATAAAGATGTTAAATATATGCAGTTAAATCTTTGTTCCCTTTTTATTTGATAAACAAATATGATGAAGGATCACCATGTGACTGGAATAATTGTATAATTTTCTGTGGCAATGTGTTCCACGCAGAGCTGCCACTTAGTGTACTAGTATGGCCTGATTGTTGCAAGTGATGATTGATTTTGTATAACTTGCTTTTATCTAGCTGAGCATGGCCAGCCTTTAACCTACAGTCAATCGATATCCTCTTCAGCACTACACTGGCTAGCTGGAAAATCCATATATATCTTTTTTTTACATTTGAAAGCTGTTGCTTCAGCCACTACTTCCCCTGCCTAGTTCACTCATCTAACAGTATCATACTTACAGATCTGTCACATTTATTGACATATGATTATAACCACAAATTTCGTAGATTTAATTTTTCCACGAGCTTCAGCTGCCCTGCCATTAACTATATGGGCACAATCCTTTTGTAGGGATCTGCTGCCTCTACTGTCTGTATGTGTGAATACTTGTATTTTTAAAAGTATGCAGTTAATTATATATGTACTTCTTGTCTCTGGTAGGCTTGGTTAAAAACCTCAGAGAAAGAAGTAGATAGAGAGGATTTTGGATACCACATGTCCACATACAAGAGCTGCTGCTGTATTCTATCCAGACTATAAGCAGACACTATTAGGTAATTGTTCCTGTGTTCTGGCTGTTTAACTGTACCCACCCATATTTTCTTGATCTGAATCGTAGTGACGAACGAGTCTCTGTCCTATTGTTGTGATCTCACATGCACAGTGCCAGATAGCTAGGTCTGTACAATTGTATGTGTGTAGTGGTCACCTTCCAGAATATTAGTAAGTGAATCTGTGTATTGCAATAGAGTTTATTTACAGTTCCTTTTATTTTAGTTAACCCTGTCCCTTCAGATCTGGGATGCTATAGATAATTTTAGCTAAGGACTCAATAACCACCATGGGCTAGAGCAGGGGTAGGCAACCTGCGGCCCTCCAGCTGTTGTAGAACTACATTTCCCATGAGGCATTGCAAGGCTGACATGTACAATTACTCCCAGAGGCATTATGGGACTTGTAGTTTTGCAACAGCTGGAGGGCCGCAGGTTGCCTACCCCTGGGCTAGAGCCAGGTTAGGCATCGACATCCCATTAGATAGTTAGAGGTTTGGGCGCATGGCAGATTAGAAGTTACTAAGGACTAAGAAGCAGGCTAGGATGACATCACGGTTTCTGCTGGTGAGAAGCTACATTCCAGACTTGTTGGACAATGGTTGCAGGATCTCTCTTCTTTCAGGCCCTTTGTTTATAGTATCTGTTTGCACATTGGATATGTTAACCTTAATATCTAAAGCTGGTATTCTCCCCAAACTAGTGTGTATCTGTATGCTTATGGGTAATGTTATATGCTGGTTGCAGTAGTACTTCTGCTCCCAATTAATTTGTTTAACCACTCCAATTTTGGGCACTTTCCCTCCTTCCTGCCCAGGCCTATTTTCAGCTTTCAGCGCTGTCACATTTTGAATGTCACGCTTTAACAAATGCGCGGTCATGCAACATTGTACCCAAATAAAATTTTATCATTTTTTTTAGACAGATAGAGCTTTCTTTTGGTGGTATTTATGCACCACTTTTTAATTTTTGCTAAATGAACCAAAAAAAGATAAAACATTTTGGAAAAAAAGTTTTTTTCTTAGTTTCTGTTATAAAGTTTTACAAATAATTAAATTTTCTTCTTCACTGATGTGCACTTATGAGGCTGCACTGATGGGCACTGATAATCTTCATTGATGGGCACTGATGAGCAGGCACTGATGAGGCAGCACTAATGGGCACTAATAGGCGACACTGATAAGCTGCACTAATCTACACTAATGGGCACTATTTGGCACTGATGGGGCATAATGATATATGGCATGTCCCTCAACTCTATTAACCCCTGCTGCACTGAAAAATTATGGTGATGAGGGTGGGTGGAGGCGGATCGGAGGAGGAAGATTTCAGCTAAAGCAGGAGTCAGGCTTTAAAAGAGAAGTTGGCTTTTTTTTTTTTTTATTCTTTTATTTTGGAATCATACTTACATAGATGGATGCAGCATCAGTCCGATGTTGCATCTGTCCCCTGCCGGCTCTAAGACTGAGAACCGAGCGATCAAACACCTCTGATTGCTCAGTTCTCAGTGAGCAGAGACCTGGTGACCACCGCTGTTTGCTCTGCCCCCCTGCACTCCCTGGAGCGCTGGGCTGTGGAGGGGGTGGGAGTGGCTGGCCCAGGCTCTAGCTTTGGCTGTACTTCTCCTTTAAGCTTGGTGTGTGGGAGATGACCTGATATGATTGGAAGGCATCTACTTTTTAGCTGACCAGACACCTTATAAATTTTGGCTGGTTCCTGATGAACTAGCTAAACTTTGTTTTGTGGGTGACCCTAAATACCTACTCTGGCCTGACATACTGTACTTTGGGCAGAATATTTTCGATCGAACAGTGACTGCATGCAATCAATATTAAAATGGTCCAGTGGGGGTTTCATTCACCAGTGCTTTGTAATGTGGGTGGAGAAGTCTTTTAGATTAAAAAATCTATTAGTGTATGGCCAGCCTGAGCAAAATTCTTCTCCCAACAATTGAAACTATATCTTACATTTCAACTGTTTTACATTAATCTGCAAAGTCTAACCATTTGTAAATGAAGCCAGCCTAAAGTTTAGTATATACAGTAGGTGAGACAAATGTAGTGAATGCGGGTTCCTGCATTGCACCTGAATCGCTAGCAGCTCACACTGACATCTATAAACCACTGCGGGTGTCAATGTAAAGTTAATGACACCCTCAAATCAGTTCGCAGATCGCAGAGCAAACTGTGAAATGGTACAGGAATCAGATTGCATAGGTGTGAACACCCATGCAATCCAATTTCAGCGCGGACCAAAAAAGGGTCCTACACAATTTTGGTGTGAATGCGATGCTATTTCAGCCATACAGATATTGCATTTGATCTGCACAGCCAGGGCTGCTGATAGGGCAGTACAGCCGGCCCTGTTGTACCAGACTCGGCCCCATCAGCTCCACACGGGGGGCACTTGCAGCTTTACAGTTAATTTCTGTATATTAAAGCAGACCTTCATTCATTTTTTCAACTTTCCATTTATTAAATCTTCTGCCCTTGTTGTTTTAACTTTGGATAGTAAAAATTTTTTTTCTGCCAGTAAATACCTTATACAGCCCAATTCCTCTTTCTTGTCTGGTCATTAGCCTAGGATAATGACATCATGTACAGCTCTTTCTCTCACTAGTGAGTTTGCCAGGAAGGGAGGAGGGATGAGTCATAAGAGGGCCAATGAGAGCTGCAGGGCTGCAGAGCTGGAGGTGTTCCTCTGTGTGTCTGTGTAAATCCAGGAAGTGAACAGGCAGCAGCTTCAGCTGCCTACAGTTAAAATGGATGTAGCCAGACTTAGTGGAAGGAGATTTCTGCAGCATATTTGGCAAGTACAGAATCACAGTATATATAAAATAATATGCAAAGTGGTTGCAGGGAAGCTTCAGAATGGCAAAGATGTATTTATTAGAAATTATGTGAGCAGACTGCAGTTCCTCTTTAATAACCGGAGCTTTCTAAATTTCACCCCCACTACTACTTGCTTAGGGAAGGAGGTGGTGTAATTACAGGTAATCACCAGGAGGTGAGCGCAGTGGTCGGACTATTTCTTCTTTTTTGGGTGCATGTACATAAAGATGCTCCACATATTGCTCTGCTAGTTAATTAGTCCTGGCTGCTGCTGCCCACTGCCTTCCCTGAAGGCGTGATACTATGAGGCTCCACTCAGCTCCTTCCTCCTGTCCTTAGGTGCCGACTGCAGAGAATGATGTGAGATGACAGGCGGCTCAACGGGTGACAGGGAGCAAGCAACAGGAGGACAGCATGGCTGCACCTGCACTGCACACAGTGAGTGGAGCACAGAGAATAGAAACTTCTTTGTGTCTCACTTATGCTTACACACAGCATAGCAGGTCATGATTATCAGCATGATGATAATCATGCAGGCAGCACTGTCAGCATGTGCTCTGTCATGGATCTGTCACAGTGTGTCATATTGCTGTTGGGTACATAGGCGTGTGCACATTGTGTGCCAAGTGTACCTGGGCACACCCTAATCACCCTGTGCTATGCAGATTTCCCCTGCTGATTGGTTGCGCAGAAAGGGACTGGGGAATCTCTGACCTCAGTCCCTTTCTCTGTCCCAAAAGTGAGACATTAGGAGTCTGTTTAGACCCCTGATATTTCACCAAAGCCCCCCTAAAGAAATTGTAAAAAAAATAATAAATAAAAAAATAATAATAAAAATATAAATAATAAAAAGCTACTAACACCAATCTCTGCCCTACTGTCGCCATCCACTGCTCTGCTGACATAACCTCTGCACTGTCCATTGCCCTACTGCTACAGTATCTCACAAAAGTGAGTACACCCCTCACATTTTTGTAAATATTTTATTCTATCTTTTCATTTGACAACACTGAAGAAATGACACGTTGCTACAATGTAAAGTAGTGAGTGTACAGCTTGTATAACAGTGTAAATTTGCTGTTCCCTCAAAATAACTCACCCATTTATGTACCCGAATTTATTCCAACCCGATTATACAGAGTTATAAGTCTGCAATTCTTTTATTTGATGTTTAAGTATGTACTTTGTATAAACCCAATAAAGTGATTATAAAAAATAATAAATAAATAACTCAACACACAGCCATTAATGTCTAAACCGCTGGCAACAAAACTGAGTACACCCCTAAGTGAAAATGTCCAAACTGGGCCCAGTTAGCCATTTTCCCTCCTCGTTGTCATGTGACTCGTTAGTGTTACAAGGTCCCAGGAGTGAATGGGGAGCAGGTGTGTTAAATTTGGTGTTATCTCTCTCCCTCTCTCATACTGGCCACTGGAAGTTCAACATGGCACCTCATGGCAAAGAACTCTCTGAGAATCTGAAAAAAAATAATTGTTGCTCTACAAAAAGATGGCCTAGGCTATAATAAGATTGCCAAGACCCTGAAACTGAGATGCAGCATGGTGGCCAAGACCACACAGCAGATAAACAGGGCAGGTTCTACTCAGAACAGGCCTCACCATGGTCGACCAAAGAAGTTGAATTCACATGCTCAGCGTCATACCAGAGGTTGTCTTTGGAAAATAGACGTATGAGTGCTGCCAGCATTGTTGCAGAGGTTGAAGGGGTGGGGGTCAGCCTGTCAGTGCTCAGACCACATGCCGCACACTGCATCAAATTAGTCTGCATGGCTGTCGTCCCAGAAAGAAGCCTCTTCTAAAGAGGATGCACAAGAAAGCCCGCAAACAGTTTGCTGAAGACAAGCAGACTAAGGACATGGATTACTGGAACCATGTCCTGTGGTCTGATGAGACCAAAATAAACATATTTGGTTCAGATGGTTTTAAGCGTGTGTGGAGGCAACCAGGTGAGGAGTATAAAGACAAGTGTGTCTTGCCTACAGTAAAGCATGGTGGTGGGAGTGTCATGGTCTGGGGCTGCATGAGTGCTGTTGGCCCTGGGAAGCTACAGTTCATTGAGGGAACCATGAATGCCAACATGTACTGTGACATACTGAAGCAGAGTATGAGCCCCTCCTTTCGGAGACTGGGCCACAGGGCATTATTCCAACATGATAACGACCCCAAGCACACCTCCAAGATGACCACTGCCTTGCTAAAGAAGCTGAGAGTAAAGGTGATAGACTGGCCAAGCATGTCTCTAGACCTAAACCCTATTGAGCATCTGTGGGGCATCAAGGTCTCTAACATCCACCAGCTGTGTGATGTCATCATGGAGGAGTGGAAGAGGACTCCAGTGCAACCTGTGAAGCTCTGGTGAACTCCATGCCCAAGAGGGTTAAGGCAGTGCTGGGAAATAATGGTGGCCACATAAAATATTGACACTTTGGACCCAATTTGGACATTTTCACTTAAGGGTGTACTCACTTTTGTTGCCAGTGGTTTAGACATGTCTGTGTGTTGT
>BLSH010498776.1:220362-234848 GCA_018402905.1 Glandirana rugosa
TTTGCAGACGTCGACTTTTGTCGACGACATTTTGTCAGTTTTTTTGCGGGACACACGTACTCCGGATTCCGGAGTACATGTGACGACGACCATTTGTTTGTAAATCCCCATCATCCCGACGGGGACTTGAGAGGAGATACAATAGAATAGTCATGTAAATGTGTCCCAACAAATATGAGCAACGGTCCGGCAACTCAAATCTTCGTAAAGGACCTTTCGTTTTTTCACGCAAGTCCTACCTACAAGTCTCCGTAAACTTTGAGGTTTACGGACATAGTCAAACATTTGTGCAGATTTCACCATTGAGCACAGATCCTCGCAAAACAAATGTCTGTAAAAAGCCATGCTTAGCTGCGTGTGCGGCTAGAAGCATTTTTTTTTTTTAAATGAAAAATGTCTGTAAACAAAACGCTCCTAGACACGAGTTACCACTTTAGACGTGTTTACAAACTGATACAGGCATTTGGAGTTTCAAATGCCTCTGAACATCCATCCTGAACGCACTTTTTTGCTTTCCAGGAAATGCTTCTAAACTCAACGGCCTGGCAACGAGTATAAACAACCCTGTGTAAATGTACTGATAAGATAACATAGAGGAGAGTTCAGGGGCAGCCCTACTACCCCTAAATGTTTGTTTACCAGCAGCAGTGTACATGAGGCCTTAGGCCTCATGCACACAGGGCGTTTTTTTGACTGTTTTACAGCAGCTGTTTTCAGCTGCAGACGTTTTTTTCTACAGTCAATAAACTAAACCCTCCATCATGTTATCCTATGTGTTCATGCACACATAGGCTGTTATCAACTGTTTTTAGCAGTGACGTTTTTGAGCTGTAAAAAAACCCCAAGAGCTGAGGGTTTTTTTGGACTGTTTTCAGCTGTAAAAATGTTCAAACACTTAAAAACGTCCATAAAACGCTCAGAAACACTTATAGATGTCAATCCCCAATGTTTTTGGACGTTTTAGACCAATTGGAAAAAAAAAAAACGCTGGCCCTTTACAAACAGGAAAAAACGGCGGTAATATAACACTGGTAAAAGCTGAAATCATCCCTGATAAGCTACTGACGTTTTTTGCCTGTCCTGTGTGCATGAAGCAAAATGGTCAAGCTTGTATAATACAGTATAGTTGTAGGTATTTAACCGCTTGCTGACTGCTGGTCGGCAATTGACGGCGACAAAGTGGCTCGTTCCCGCAAAACGCCGTCATACGACGGCGGCTGCGGGAACGAGTTTAGTGAGCGCGCGCGTGCCGCCGGAGGCGCGCCCGCACGCTCACTGTGTCCAGGGGGGGCCAGGGAGTGGGTGCGGTGGCTTCGATTGCCGCCGGCTAACCGCGATAGCCCCCCCGAGCGGAGGAACGGAGGTCCGTGTATGTAAACATGGACCTCCGCTCTGTGTGAAGGGCTGTGATCACAGCCTTCCTGTATACGAAGGCTGTGACCACTTCCCTTCCCCAGATAGTGCAGTCCCCCTACAGTTAGAACACGCCCAGGGAACATAGTTAACCCTTAGAGCGCCCCCTGCAGGTTAACCCCTTCACTGCCAATGACATTTACACAGTAATCAGTGCATTTTTATAGCACTGATCGCTGTATAAATGCCAATGGTCCCAAAAAAGTATCAAAATAGTCCGACATGTCCGCTGAAATATCGCAGTACCGCTAAAAATCGCAGATCGCCGCCATTACTAGTAAAAAAAACAAAAAAACAAAAATTAATTCTCATCATCCGTAAACGCGAACACTTTTGCGCAAACCAATCAATAAACGCCGATTGCGATTTTTTTTATCGCAAATATGAGGAAGAATATAAATCGGCCAAAAACGGTGAAAAAAAATGTTTTTTTATATATTTTTTTTTGATTTGTATTCTAGCAAAAAGTAAGAAATTTGGGTTTTTTTGCAAAATTGTCGCTCTTCTTTTGTTTATAGCGGCGATCAGAAATGACGCAGAGGTGATCAAATACCACCAAAAGAAAGCTCTGTTTGTGGGAGAAAAAGGACGCAAATTTTGTTTGGGTACAACGTCGCACGACCGCGCAATTGTCAGTTAAAGCGACGCAGCGCCGAATTGCAAAAAGGGCTCCGGTCCTAAAGCTGGAAATCCTTCCGGGGCTGAAGTGGTTAAAGCCAAAACTCTTTTTTTTGTTATGGCTATGGTAGGGAATAGTTTAAACCCATCAGTTTTTTCCTTTTTTTACTGTTTGTGGTCCATTAGGATGATTTTGATTTGATTTCACATCCTTGTTTGGTGGTTGTAGTTGTATTAGTGCGCTTGCAACAAAAACAATAGCGTACTGTCCATGATAGCTTTTTTGTTTGCACTAATACTAAAATTTTCAGGACAAGCTTTTGGGATGATCACATTCTTCAAGGACTTCCTTGTTTGAGAAAATACGTGGGAATGCAGGCCTCACCTTGATCCCTCTCCCGAATACCAACTTAACGAATAAATAAATAGACACAAACAACTTCCTTTGGCAAAAATTTGGCCGCGGCATGTTTAATGGTTTAATATCAATACCAACTGATAATCACACTCTGATAATTAATTTATTAATAAATGAACTTACACAAATTTTATTTATAACTGCAAATTAAATTAGCTCAGTCATTGAGGACTTAAGCTAAAATCTAATGAATATGTCCCCCTTTCAATCAAAAGGGTGAAAAAGCACATAACATGCCTTGTTACAGGAGGAGGGGGGGGGGGTGGGGAGCTTGTAGAGGTGATGCTGTCCAACTGGCAAATTTCCCTCAGCGGGGCTCCCTTATATAGTGAGCCCCAGTTCTAGAACATTCCAGTGTACCATGTGACCAAATAGGAACATCACATTGGACACCTGATACCTGCCTTTCTGGCCTAAGCTTTCCCCTAATTCTTAAAGGGGCAGTAACCTATTCTGAAGTAAATTATTATTTATTTATTATTTTTAAATATGGGAGGGAGGGGCGGCCGCATGCCCATGCAGTCATGCCCAAAGTGTTTGGGCCCTCCTAAACAGAATGTGAAAGGAGAGCTCTCCAAAGTGGTCAGAAGTGCGATCTTTGGAAAGTTTTTCCTTTATTCCTGTTGCAGTGACACCTCAAAAATATTGATTTTCTTTCACCTTCAGTCCTGTGGTCACTAAGACAGATAGAAAGAGGTAAAGCTCACCAGCGGGGATGCAGACAGCCATTAAAACCCAACAGTCTAATCCAGGGTTTCTCAACAAGGGTTCCATGGAACCCTAGGGTTCCTCCAGAGGTTGCTAGGGGTTCCTTGAGCAATGGTCAATTTCTACCTCTCAGATAAATTCCCAATGACATCATTGATCTTTTTAGCTATCTGTAAGGGAGTAATTCTTCCCAATGACCACAAGTGTAAGGAGCTTTCTTCCCATTGACCATCACACTAATGTATCATGAGTTGTAGATTTTTAATTTTTAGCAGGGACTCCCCGAGACCAGAGAATTATTTCAAGAGTTCATCAGCGTTGAAAAGGTTGAGAAAGCCTGGTCTAATCTATCTCTACTCTTTTCAAAACAAAAAAACATTAATTTTGGCTATAGAAAAAGCTGGCCATAGATGGATCAAATCTCGGCCGGTTCAGCAGGGACCAGCTGAGATTCGATCCATCTATGGGCAGGCAGGTTGTACCTAAGTTGATTTATTGATCAACTTGGGGGTACAACAAGTATGTCAGATTTTTAGCATGCGGTCATTGCTAGCGGCTATAGCTGCTAGCAGCAATCACTGTGTTCTCCTGGCAGGGGTGGCTCCCGCACCTTACCTCCTCTCCCTCCAGAAGAACACAATAGCCCTGTGGGAGTATTTCCCCTGTCAACACTGACTGTGATGATGAGGGAATCAAGCAATTTTCTTTCCTGCAAGAAAATCGCATAATCTATGGCCTGCTTTAGACTCCAGTGTTTCTGTAATATATTAGACCATGTGATAAGCTTTTTATCTGCTTCTAAAAGGTAAGACACCGAAGTGATTTTAACATCCACAATGAGCTTTTTCACCTAGTGAAAACGCTTTGTGTGTCACGTGTGAAAATTGCAAAAGGTCATTTTCATGCCTTAAAGGAGAAGTCCAGCCAAAGCTTGTTAGGCTGTACTTCTCCTGTGGATCACAGGAGTGCCATTCATTTTGCACTCCTGTGACCCATTTTCAGCAGACAGCGGACTCAAGTCTGCTCTCTGCTGACGTCACAAATGTCAATCCAGGCACGGCATCATCTTGACCACGGAGACTGGATCTGCCAGACGAGCCGATGAGAGCCTGAGACGGCCGCTCCCCGCCATTCCACAGCTCAGCGCTCCAGTGAGCGTGGGGGAACAGAGCAAAGAGCTGACTAACAGTCTGCAGCTCTCTGCTCTGGGAGCTGTGAGCTATTGGTGGTTTTCATTTGCTTGGTTCTCAGTGTAGAGGCACCGGGGGACAGATGTGCATCCACCTAGGTAAGTATAATAGGAGAAAAAGAGACCTTTATTTCTCTTTTAATAAAATAACACATTCAACTAAAGTAAACACATCCATTTGTTGGAAAATAAGGTCCTATTATCCTGAAATTGAAATACATGTCTATGTATTGTACACCATTTAGAGGTTCCTTTCTGTGCATGTGTTTGTCAGATCTGGCATTACTCTTAAATGACAAGATCTCTTACATTGACCCTGCAAACATCAATTTTGCAGACAGGGCCATCTTTAATATTGATTGGACCTTGTGCAAACATTTTCTCCCCCCTCCATGCAATTTCACTCTCCACCTGCTCTGGGACATAAAATAAATAGCAGCTAAACTCGAAATCAGTTTACAGAATCAGATCAGGCAATGATTGTGATTGGTTGCCAGAGGTTCCAGAATATCATTACTGCTTACTGACTGGTTGCTAGAGGTTACAGCACACATTACGGCTCACTGATTAGTTCCTAGAGGTTACAGCACATCATTACTGCTCACCCATTAGTTGCTGGAGGTTGCAGCACATCATTACTGCTCACTGATTAATTGCTGGAGGTTACAGCACATAATTACTGCTCACTGATTAGTTGCTAGAGGTTACAGCACATTATTACTTCTCACTGATTAGTTACTAGAGGTTACAGCACATCATCTCTTCACTGCCTACACACCATGGACTGGGGAGGTGAGCGGACCCATCAATAGACAGAAAACTCCTAGGGATCAGTGACAGTGTTGGGGGGAGGGTGTGATCAATTGCAATGCAGATATTTTTTACAGACTACCAATATAAAGAGGATTTTCAACACTGGCCACCAATGAAATAGGGGTTCACACTGACAATGCAATCACAGTAACCACCAATGTAAGGAGGGATTTACACAGACCACTAATGTGAATGAAATGATTCTACACCAAGCTCCAATGCACTGAGAAGATTTACACTGACCACCAATGTAATAGAGACATTTAGCTTGTGTTCACATTTGTGTGTGTTGGGAACGCAAAATCGCTTTCCTGACACCACCAAAATGTGCTGCCCTTTAGCAGATAAACAGCAATGATATAAATTGTTAATGACACCCTCACACATCTGCTGACATGTGCTGTAGCATTGTGTGATTTTAAAAAAGGGTTAGGGTCTTTCTTCCGCATTTTTAGCACACAGAGCAGCCCATTGAAATGAATGGGCTGCCCTACACGTGACCTACATCTTTATCCACCCTGTCAGTGCACTTTTGCCTCCTAAAACCCCTGCTAACCTCTGCACCCCAAACCTCCCCCATCCTCTCCACTCCAACCCCCTCCCCTCACCAATTTTATTACCTTTGTAGAACAGGCTGATGTTAGGCTTAATGACCACAGTTGAAGGCAGGGCTGTCTTTATTATTGATTGGACCCTGGGCAAAGATTTTCTTGGGCCCTCCCAAATTCACTTGTCAACTATTTGCGGACAGTGAGGGCTCAAGGGGCAGCTGCTTTGAGCCCCACAACAATGACTGGGCCTGGGGCATCTGCCCCTTTTGCCCTGTGTTAAAGACGGCCCTGGTTGAAGGTATGACTTTCAAGCATTCCCCTTTACCTCCCCAGTGGGCAGTATTCAACAGAGGACATAGCACGGGACTAAAACTTCAAGAGACAAGGAAATTTAAACCAGGATAGTTGGCAAGTATGAGGCAGTTTTTTGGGCCCCACAACAATGACAGGGCCCAGGGCAGCTGCCCCTTTTGCCCTGCCTTAAAGACGGCCCTGTTTGTAGATATTCCTTTTCAGTTGCATTTTTTTTATACAAATGACTACAATTATAGTCGTTTTCTAATACATTGTAATTATAATATTTTCCCCCATGCTTAAAAAAAAATCAACATTAAAATAAATATTGTTTAGTGATACCACACATGGCACAAATCCAGTTAAGTCAGATTCAGATATACATTTTCCAACAACCTTACCATTTCCTTTTTGAACCCAGGAAAATAATATATGAAAACAATCAAAACATGGACAACATTGGTATAAAAATCCTAGAATAAGCCTTCTCTGTTTATGATCTAAATATGTATGGACACGTTGATAACATCACTTCTGTTTTTTCATCATAAGCACCAACTGGCTAGAGTTTTCACAATTTTCTTGTGCCAAAGAAACTTGGAGCTTTTCATGCGTGACCAGTTATTTCAGTGCAGTAATTATGGAGATAATGCATGCCCAAGTACATCTTATCTTAATATTGTTATATATCCAACCGCTAACATCTGTGTATCTAAATATTGTAACTCACTTTAGAAAAATTCAGTTAGTATTGACAGCCAAGCTAGTTAATGCAACTAATTTTAATGTCATCTATATACCTAAAACGCAGTCATCTGTTATACAAAGCAAATCTCATAAAAGCAATTTACTTTGAAGCTGTACTGGAAATGATGGCTATGCCAGAACCCATTTACACCCAGAACACAGTCTGACAACACAGAAACACAAATGCCTTTTTTTTTCAGGTCAGCATACAGACAGGAATTCGCCCAGGGGAAAAATACTTTCTGATGAAACTGCTGGGAAAGTTGCTAAAGTGATCTGAAATTGTGAACATGTAAAATCATATATTTAAAACTGGTAATTTGTAGTTGTCTTTTATTCTTATGACATTTCACCTGTGAACAATACCAAAAATCCTTTTGTTGCTCATTTTAAAACTACAATATAGTAACAAAGAATTATTAGGATATACTTTAGGAGTGCTGTCTTTTTGGATCGCATGCCAGAGGTGATGAGCAGAAAATCAGTGAAAGCAAATGTAAACCCAGTTACTAAAATCCTATATAATGTTTAATACATTCATGTAATTTTAAAAGTTATTTTTAATGTTTTAAGTGTGAAGTGTTTAATAAAATAATAGCTAATAATCCTGCCACAATTCTCCCTCCAGAGGTGGTTCTGGCCAGCTCAGTAGATTGCTTTAAAAAAAGGCCTGGGTTCTTTCCTAAATGTACATAATATAACTGGATACTAACATTATAGGTAAAGTTAATCCAGGGAATATCTGATTGCCTCTCGGGGGATCAGGAAGGATTTTTTTCCCCTGCTGGAGCGAATTGGATCATGCTTTGCTGTTTTTTTTTTGCCTTCCTCTGGATCAGCAGTAGGTATAGGATTGTGTATATGGGATTGTATATTTTTTTCCCCTTTTATTGGCTGAGCAAGATGGACTTGTGTCTTTTTTCAACCAGACTATGTAAAAGGACCTTAAAACGGAGTTCTGGCCGAAATATGACTTTTAACCACTTGCCAACCAGTCATTTTACTGTGGCAGGTCGGCACCTTCAGGCGAATCACCATCATTGTACATCGGTCGTGGGAACGGGGTTAGCAGGTGATGCATGTCCATGGAGATGATGTGCATGGCTGGCGACCGCGATGCCCGCCGGCCACCCACGATCGCTCCACAGAGAGCTGGAACGGGGATCTGTTAATGTAAACAAACAGATCCCCATTCTGACAGGGAAGTAGAGAGAGATCTGCTGTTTCCAGTCATCGGGAACAGCATACTCTCTCTACCCCCAGTCAGTCCACTCCCCCCACAGTTAGAAACACGTCCCTAGGGAACACTTAACCACTTGATCACCCCCTAGTGTTAACCCCTTCCCTGCCAATGACATTTATACAGTAATCAGTGGCTATTTTTAGCTCTGATCGCTGTATAAATGTCATTGCTCCCAAATAAGTGTCAAAAGTGTCTGATCTGTCCACTGCAATGCCGCAGTCCCGCTAAAAATCGCAGACCGCCGCCATTACTAGTAAAAATAATAAATACATAAAAATGCCATAAATCTATTCCTTATTTTGTAGACACTATAACTTTTGCGTAAACCAATTAATATAAGCTTATTATTTGCGAAAAAAGACGTCAATTTTTTTGGGTGCAACGTCTCATGATCGTGCAATTGTCAGTTAAAGCGACGCAGTGCCATACCGCAAAAAATGGCCTGGTCATTAAGGGGGTAAATCCTTATGGTCCTTAAGTGGTTAAGATAAAAATACCCCTAGAATATTCATGCCTCGTGCAATGTAACAAAGGCATGCTGTAAACTATGCCCAGTTTCCTATTTGTGAAGAACTGTTTTCTTACTTTGTGAAGTTCCTGCACAACGTGGCCATCTCCAGTGTGGGCATCTGAAGCCAAGGTGTCCTTCTTCCTGGTTTCCTAACCAGCATGCACCTGTTGATCTCATGCATGTGCAATGCAGTGCAATCTTGGTCAGCTTGACATGGCACAGCCATGCCGATCAGGATTTTCCATAGACGCCAATGTTAAATGTTATAGGAGCAGTGCCATACCAAGCTGACCAGAATTTTCCATAGATGTCAATGTTAAATGTAACGGGAGCAGTGCCATGCCAAGCTGACCAAGATCTCCCTGGAGCCAATGCAAAACCGGAAATGACGTACGATGCCGTGGCCCCTAAAGGAGGAAGTGAAATTAAATATAGGCATAAATCATGTAAGTGAGCAGAAAAAAAATAATAAATTGCCAATTCATTTTAAGGATGCACATTAGTGCTGCATGGTGAGGAGTGAAAAATGTGGGTGGAACTCTGCTTTAATCAGGACTTCCTGATATGGGGTGTCAGCTGTCTCCAAATTGTGTTTCTGTATTGTCACCCTGTTGAATATGCCCCTAGTGGAGATCAGCAGCACTGAGACGCAAGAAAGGGCAAAAAAAACCCAGAAACCAGTTGTTTCTAAAAGAAAATATATGGCAGTTATTTATGACACACAGTGCTTTAGAAAACAAAATGTCATTCAGTTGGGGTTTATATCTACTTTAATGGCTGCTCTTCCTCTTGCCTTGTCCTTTGACCTGTGTATTCAGAGAGGTCTAGAGAAATGAGGGGAAACTCTATTTAGCACCTTCTATGAAAATGGGGCGAGTGTCAGAAATATGGGTGTGGTTAGGTCCAGATAGGAGCTGAGTCCTGTCTTTGGTGCTCTGGGTACTGGGGTCATGGCTTTCACTTCTTCAGATACTGTTTACTTTGATGCACCACCTTCTCTGCTTATTCCTACCTGTGTGGGCCTGGGACCAAATTCTACTCCTCCCTAAAGTTACTACTGCTAGCACATGCTACCGCTGGGGGAAAAGAAAATACAACAGAAGGTGCTCCTTAACATTTCCACCTGTCACCAAAGCCACCAGGACACATGTGCAGTGGGGTGAGGCATGCCTGAAAAGATGCTGTCTGCCTATTTGCTTTACACCACAACAAGTTCTACAGCAAGTGTATACCACACTGGAGAGACCAGAATCATGGAATGAAGGCTTACTAGCTGCACATTTAGGGAAATAGCTATCATGGGGCACAAGGCTGCTGGATGCAAATGGCTGAAATTTGGCTTTCATAAGCAGCTGGCTGTGAATGAGGGAACATGGCTGAATAGTATAAACATTTTACTTGGGCCTCTAGTACTAAACATGATTTGTATTCATTTTCTAACACAGCCTTCCAAACCATGTATCGACATGCCATTTTAAGAGGATGAAAGTTCTGTGATGTGAATGTATACAGCATGAAGGTGAAAGGTCTATTACTGTTGCACGTCATTTAAACACACATATTTTGACCACGGGCCATATTTAGCAGGAGAGTTTCCTATAGACATCTTTGTGCCATGGAAAGCAATAGTAGTAGGGCAAAGTTTGAGAGCCTGCCCAATCATTTTTTTGCTCGAGAATGCTTTTTCAGGGTTGTCCTGCACTGCTCTATAGACATTAGATCGTTACTCAATCTGGCCAAAAAGACCAGATCAGGAGCTGCATTATAATGCTTATGGGTATTGAAAGATACTTATCACATACTAAGTAATTGCTTGCAGGAAACTTTATTTTAACATTCACTCAAATTTGCATTATACTCAGTTTTGTGTTGTAGCCTTAAAAAAACTTTCATAAGAATGAGTAGGTAGAAATGAGAAACCCAATTCACAAGTCAGACCTCACAACTGGTTCTTTATCGGAACAAACAGTTGGACCAACTGGCTGGTCTGCACTTTGTGTGACCTGGTTCACTTGGTGAATCACAGTGAATCAAATAACTAATTACTAGTTCACTCTACTAATTCAGAGTGACAGTCGACCCTCCTGAAGCCAGGAGACCCTCCTCTTTCTTCAGGTGACCTCCAGTTATTCAGAAAGATCTAATGGGGATCTTCCTTTTGATGAAATATGGATTTACATTGTTAGAATCCCCACCTGCTATGAGATCACTGGCCTTATTGGTTCTAAACTGAAATGAAGTATGCAACTTCCTTATTAGAGCATGGATATCACACAGGGCCTGTCATTGCAGACAGATAGTCTTTTGTTATCCAAACACAACATACAGTATTTATTGATCTGAGTCACTGACCTGAAACTTTGCAGATCAGAAGTTCTTATCTGCATTCTTATTCCAGGTTTCATTGAAACTATATACAGGTATCAATCGTTATTATGCTGAGTTCTGATAGCTGTCATTTACAGGTCAATTGTATTGGATTATTCACTACCAGAACAAATGTAAGTAGAAAGAGAATGTTTGTGATTGAGTTTATTGATAAGATAAGTGTCAAGAGTCCTGTGTGATAATGCCATGTCAGAAAAGTAAGTCCTCACAGATCACTTCAGGCTGGTCCCTTTGCAGCTATAGCTACTGTATATAAAATATAGCCCCCTTAACCCTCTTGTATTTTATTGTATTGCAACTGCAGTCTCCCTTTATATTGTAAAGCACTGCACAAACTGTTAAATCCTTTATAATAATAATACCTTAAAAATAATTGTCTATACTGTTTTTTTTACATCCAGTATTACACCGTCTCACCCTGCTGTGCACATGCTCAGTTGCTCTCTATTCTCGGCACTGTGCCTAAAATCAGAGCCACTAGAGGCTGATCTGCTGACAGCTTTAAAGGAGTTGTAAAGGCAGAAGGTTTTTTATCTTAATGCATTCTAAGCATTCAGATAAAAAAGCTTTTTGTGTGTAGCAGCCTCCCCAGTACCCCCTAATTACTTACATGATCCCTATCTCTCTTTAGCAATGTCCATGAATGTCTAAGCCATCTGGGACACTCCTCGTGATTGGCTGAGACACAGCCATTGGCTCCCGCGACTGTCAATCAAAGTCAGTCAGCCAATCAGAGGAGAGAGGCGGCGGGGCCAGGTTGGGGCTCTGTGTTTGAATGGATACACGGAGCTCTGACTTGGCTTGGGTGCCCCCATAGGAAGCTCCTGGCTGTGTCTTATCTTATCTCCCTGAAATTTTCCCCTTTCTCCCTCATCTGCAGATCTGTGAACTTCAGCACTGTACAGCCTCATGCGCACTGTAAGCTTAAATAATTTTTTTTCTCCTACAGGAGTTTGCAGCATCGAAAACATGGTAAAAAGCCATGTTTTTGCATGCGCATTCCAGCATCTGGTGTAATACATTCTTTTCACCATAATTAATGTGCATTAAGGCGCCTTTAAACATTTTTAATGCTCAAAAGCTCCTCTCGGGAACGCAAATGTTTTTTTTTTTTTCTGCCTGTAAACTCCCCTGCCACTAAACTCTTGAAAGAGCCTATAGCAGGGATATGCAATTAGTGGACCTCCAGCTGTTGCAGAATTACAAGTCCCATGAGGCATAGCAAGACTCTGACAGCCACAAGCATGACACCCAGAGGCAGAGGCATGATGGGACTTGTAGTTTTGCAACATCTGGAGGTCTGCTAATTGCTTATCCCTGGCCTATAGTGTGCATGGACACATAGGCTAACTTAGTAGGAAGTTTACAGGCAGAGAAAATAAAAGCTCAAATGCCTGAAGAAGCAGCTTTTTTGAGCTGCAGTGTGCAGGAGGCCTTAAGCTTCTGCTAGCCTTCCTCTTTATTTGAGCAAAGACATATAATCAAGGCTGGAAATGTACAAATTTGAATTGATGAAAGTGACATATAGTTTTTCAGACCAAGGAGAGGGAGAAAGTTTCTAATACGGAAGTGACTGCTCTGGGCTTCAACAAAATGGCAGCCTCCAACAAAAGAAAAAACAAGAGCTATGCTGAAGGCAATTTACAGCACATACACATTTTGGTAGCTTAACTAATAATGTGGAATGCATGTTCTTTAGGTAAAGAACATGAAAGTGGTTCTAAAGGCAAAATAGTTTTTACCTCAATCCATTTTATGCATTAAGGTAAAAAAACCTTCTGGATGCAACCCCCCAATACTTTCCTGAGCCCCGTCTCAATCCAGCGATGTGCATGAGAGCAGTGGTTCTCTCGGATACCTATCTCCTCATTGTAAGTAAGCAAGTATATATAACATGTTTGTTATTTGAAAAAAAAAAAATCCAACCTTTATAATTACTTTAATTGTTATCAAACTACAGTATTATGGGTAAAGTACCACCTCAAGCTGGTCATAGACGGCTAGAATTCCAAAATGAAATTTTCCATCCTGCTCCTTCGAATATTCTCTTCATTGTGGATAATAAACGTCAATTTGACACAGTAATGATTAGAAAAACTAACAAACTTTCTTAGAACATTCTTTTCCTAAGAATTTTTGTTTGAAATTCTACCCATCTATGGGCAGCTTTACAATGATTTTAATCTGGGCATAATAGATAGATAGACAGACAGATATAGATATAGATATAACTGTAGATGGCTTTTGCTGATGATTTCCTTTTAAACATGATTGCTACTCTTGGGCTGGAGCCAGGTTCTTTTCTTTTCTGTATTATGTAACAGCTTTGCTAAACAGCAGATCTGAACTATTGATTTCTGCCTTTTTCTCTGCTTGGATAACGTGTGGCAGGTGTATTTCCTGTGGCAGGTGTGGCTACTGTGTTGCTTTGATAATGCTTTGTGATTCATGCTTAGATTTAATAACTGACTCACCAAGCACTGGTTTCGCAGAGGATAAATCATGACCACAGTCAATACTTTTTTTAACTACAACGAGAAATCTAGATTAAATAGAGCAGGATGACTAAGCACGGCAGATCAGCTGTGACATAGAAAATGTTCACTTTCCTGTTACAACTATAACCTAGTTAATAGTTATATGTTACAGCTGTATTGCACAATATATAGGTGGTGATAATAGAAAGTTATCTAACAATACAGTTATATCTAGATGTACATGTATATTAGGGAAACATAAAATCCAGGATTTATCTGGGGATATACCTGAATTCTCAGGTTTTATAACAAGATGAAGATTTAGTCTAACAAACCAAGCAGCACTGGGGACACAAAGCAATCAACACTGAGCAATGGCTTAGATGCAGAGAGAGAGAGGAAAAGAGAGAGCTCTGTGTCTAATGTAGATGTTCCATTGTTACCTTTTCCATGAAAAAGAAAAGCCTTTCACTGTGACATACCGAATGTAGTGCCCGAAAATTCAAGAGAAAACAGTACACTCATTACTTCAGTTGAAATAAGATCTTCAGAAACCCAACTAGGGATGAGCTAAGGTTTGGGCCCACCTAGGTTCATCTCAAACCCATGGTCAAATGATAGTGGTCCACTGGCCAAGTTAGCGCAATGTCATAGACCAAATATGGCCATGTTGGCTGTATTAAATCAATGATGTCGCCAGCATCCCTGCCCCTTTGTTACATGTGACTCTGTGGCAAGGATTTCCATGGCTGCAGCTGATGGTGGGTGGCCTGTTATCATGTGACCATTTCCTACATGTTTGGACTGAAATGTTTGGACAGAATTTGTTTTATCTAAAAAGCCTTCTGTGTGCAGCAGCCCCCCTCAGTCCCCCTAATACTTACCTGAGCCCCATCTAGATCCAACGATGTTACAGGAGTGTCTCGGGACTACCCTCCTCATTGGCTGAGACAGCAGCATGGCACCATTGGCTCCCGCTGCTGTCAATCAAAGTCAGTCAGCCAATGAGAAGAGAAAGGGGGCAGGGTCAGGCTTCAGCTCCATGTCTGAATGGACAGAGGGAGCTGTGGCTCAGCTCGGTGCCTCCATAGTAAGCTGCTTGCTGGGGGGGGGGGG
>BLSH010498776.1:247905-259891 GCA_018402905.1 Glandirana rugosa
CTTAGCCTGGCGTAAGGACACGTGTATTGAACGCTACGGACACGTAAAACGTACTGAGTTTTGGGTAGCGTAGGCGTGGTTTTACCACGTCCTGGGAAAAAAGGGGTGTGGACTTAACGTAGTGTAAGTGCGGGTACGTTACGCTAAGATCGTAAGCGTGACGTAAAACGCAAGACAAAGTCCCACAGTAATTAGATTGTAACTGAAGGCGTCGTCTAGCATACCTGTGCACACTAACGGTTTGTCACTCTACGCCAAGTTATGTGCACAGGAATGCGGTCCGATTCCTGTGCGAATCACATGCAGTGTTTTCTACACACCAGTGTGAACCCAGGCTGAAAGTGAATAACTTAACACCAAGTTCACTATATGAACCATTTATGTATTTGTACATGTTGATCATATCCCCCCTTAACCACTTGACCACAGGGCACTTAAACCCCCTTCCTAACCAGACCAATTTTGCAAATTAGTAATTTTACTTCATAAATTTTGGACAAAATTTATATTGCTACTTATCTTTGGTAAAAATACCCCAAATTAGTGTATATTATTTAATCTTTGTGAAAGTTATAGAGTACAGTTGAGCGAACCCGAACTGTAAAGTTCGGGTTCGTACCGGACTTTAGGGTGTCCGTGTCAACAAGCGTTTCACTCGTTTGCCCTTAGAAGCCATCACAGCCATGCCTACTAATGGCATGGCTGTGATTGGCCAGTGCATCATGTGACCCAGCCTATTTAACCACTTCAATACTGGGCACTTAAACCCCCTTCCCTCCCAGACCAATTTTCAGCTTTCAGGGCTGTTGCAGTTTGAATGACAATTGCGTGGTCATGCGACACTGTACCTAAATTAAATTTTTATCATTTTTTTCACACAAATAGAGCTTTCTTTTGGTGGTATTTAATCACCCCTGGGTTTTTTATTTTTTGCGCTATAAATTAAAAAAAACTGAAAATTTTCAAAAACAATGCATTTTTCTTCGTTTCTGTTATAAAATTTTGCAAATAAGTAATTTCTCTTCATAGATTTTCACCAAAAATGATACTGCTACATTTCTTTGGTAAAAATAACCCAAATTGGGGTTATTTGGTGTTGGCGGACATACAGATGTTTTGGGGACTGTGACAGATGCGACGGGGACAGATAGATGTTTTGTGTATGGTGACAGAAGTGACGGGGACAAACAGATGTTTTGGGACTGTGACAGATGTTTTGGGGACTGTGACAGATGTTTTGTGTATGGTGACAGATGTTTTGTGTATGGTGACAGATGTGATGGGGGACATACAGATGTTTTGGGGACTGTTTTATGGGGACACTGATGTGTATGGGGACAGGGGTATCAGTGTGCTTGGTGCACTGTGTGGGGGGCGATCTGTGACAGCTCTCTGCATGAAATCATCATCATGCAGAGAGCTGTCACATGGCTGCAGCTTCCCCCTCCCCCCACCCCCCGCACTGAGCTCTCACTGAGCTCGGCGGGGGGAGAACTGACACAGACGTTTGTCTCTGTTTACAATGTGACGGCCGTGATTGGACACAGCTGTCACATGATCGGGAGGGCCAATCCCTGCGCCCATATCCCGATCTCTGCTCAGCTGGATCCTGTGATCATAATGATCACAGGATCGAGCCGCAGTGCGCCGCGTGGCCGCGCTGCGAGCACCCGTTCTGCAGGACGTAAATACACGTCCTGTCAGAACGGGGAAGCTCCCACCCGGACGTACATATACAGTGGCCAGGTGGGAGGTGGATATAAGCTGGAATCACGTAGTGCTGCATGTCACATCATCTCATACTAGTATAGGGATTTAAATACAGCTTTTTACATTGCAAATTAAAACATTTTTTTTTTTTGTGCAAAATATTACATTTGCCGCCAGCAGGGCATTTCGTGCACAAAAATAAAAAGTGCATCTACATTGCTGGTTTAAAAAAAAATAGAATAATAATTTATTATTCTTTTTTTTATTATTATTAATAAATAGTGCTACATAGTACATTTGCACCTTGCTGTGCATTTCTTGCACAAAATTAAAAAGTGCGTCTACATTGCCGGTTTAAAAAATAATATAAATTTGTGCTGAATAGTATATTTGCGTCCAGAATGAGGAGAGCGTCAAATAAGGGACGTGGTCGTGGTGTTGGTGAAGCTCCTGTTGCAAGGAGATGACGTGGTCGATCTGTGCCAGCTATACGCACAAGTAAAACACCTTCCTCAGGTGCGAGTAGCCGACAGAACCTTCAACGTTATATGGTAGGCCCGAATGCCGCTCAATGAATGGTGATGCCAGAACAAGTACAGGCGATAGTAGATTGGGTGGCTGACAATGCCTCCTGTTCCTTCACATTGTCTCCCACCCGGTCCCTTGCTGAAAGAAGGGCCCGCAGCAATATAAAAAAAAAAATATATATATATTAGCGTAGGGGCCACATGACAGGGTGCCCTGGGCGCTACGGGGTTAAAGAATTACAAGGGGAGGGCAGGTAGCAGTAGTGGGCGGGACAGGTATTTAAGGCAAGGGCGCGGTTCACAGAGTCAGAGCGGGAACAACAGAGAATCCAGGTGGATCTGCTCGCTCGGCTGCTGTGCACCAGGCCTATGGAAGTGGAAGCGATCCTGCGCCAGCTGCGTGCGGCCGCTGCCCATCGCGGCGCGGGCTGGCTGCGGGAGAGGGTTGAAGAATTCGGTGTGGACCTGGCTGCGGAGGGAGAGCGGGTACCGGAGCGCGCTCGGCGGTCACGGCCGCCGGAGCGGTACAGTCCAGCCGCATCTCCGGGAGCGAGGCGCCATAATGGGAGCCCGATTGCGGACCCTTTGGGAGGCCCGGCCCAGCCTCCTCAGTCATCGGCGGGCGGGTCTCCCAGGAGGAATCCCCGGCACAGGCGCGGCTCTGCCAGGCGGGGTAGGGCGGTGTCAGTTTCGCCCGCCCCGCCTGGGCGTCGAGGGAGTGAGCAGAGTACGGTGACCCCAGCTGGCGAGGTACTGGTCGGGGGGCCGACTCGGCGGGGGAATGATAGCGGCGGTGCTTGTCAGTCGGGGAGAGCGGCAGGCACCCCCACGCGGCGCACGCGCAGTGTGGCCGGCCCGGATGAAGACGCCAGGTGCAGCGGAATGAACGAGTCCACCACGAAGAGGAGGCGGTCGGGCCGCGGGAGGAGGCCTTCGGTGAAGCGTGTGGTGGTACAGCGGCCTGGCTCCCCAGTTGACGATGTCATCTGCGCACGCCCAGGGAGATCGTCGCCTCGGTCGGAGGGCGAAAGGTCCAGTTCGGAGGATGCGGATGCGGCGATGGAGTCCAGATCAGCGGCTGTGGGGGCTCCGCCCCAGCAGCCTGGTGAGTCTTTACCACATTCTTTGTCTATTATGTGTGATAGTTTATGCTTACTATTGGGAGTGGATAGGGCGGCCCTGGCGGCCAGGTTGGCGGGTTCTGCCCCGGGTGCAGCGGGGGTCCTGTCCGCTGCGCCTGGGGTAGCACCGGCGGACGCGTGGGTGCAGCCTCCCGCAGGGGCGGTCGGCTCCCCGGATGTGGCGCCCCCTCACCCAGTGCCGTTGGCGGGTGCGGGGGAGGCAGTGCTGCCGGCGGCAGCCGGCGTTTCTGAGGCTGCAAGGGGGGAGGTGTATGTTTGTTTTGAGGGCCCCCTTGGGGCTCACCTGAAGCAGGAAGTGAGGGACAGGATATGGAGAGGTGAGTATATAGACATATTTTCCTTGCTTCCTTTAGAGCGTTTTAATCTTGACCGGGGGCGGTCAGAGGAGTCGCGCCGCGACGAGGAGGATCGGCGGCGTGCGCGGTTTATTCCGCGGACGTTTGCCAATTGGTTACAGGCGTTCGCTATTCTAGCGAGTGTTATAGGGGAGAAGCAACCGGAGTGTTGCTCACCCTTGTTTTGCTATTTGGATGCCATTAGCGAGGCCCACCGGGTTTATGGAGGCTTAGCTTGGCTCCGTTATGATGAGCAGTTCCGGCAACGGAAGGCTCTGCGCCCTGCCATGCGGTGGGACCACAAGGATATTAGCTTGTGGATGAGGTTGATGACTCCCGCAAGGGTGGGGCCTCCCTCGTTTTTTCCAGGGGGGACCGGCGGTGCGGGAACCCCAGGACAGCCGGTCCTTAAACGTAAGGGGTTGTGTTGGCAATACAACGAAGGGGGTTGTCGCTTCGGAGGTAGTTGCCGCTTCCGGCATGAGTGTACAGGTTGCGGCGGTGCACACTCTTTGTCCCGCTGCATTAGACAAGGTAAGCGGGGTTCCGCCGACGCTTCGGGAAAAGGGGAGGAAGCCGGTGAACGTCCGAATGCTATGCCCCTTTCTAAGTAGGTATCCCGACAGGGCAGTTGCCCGATTGTTGGACGAGGGGTTTGAATATGGTTTCAGGATTCCGTGTTCCTTAACCGTTTTCCCCCCCTTTTCGGAGAATTTGCGTTCGGCCAGGCTGCACCCGGACGTAGTGTCAGCAAAGTTGGCCAGGGAGGTGGAATTAGGGAGGATGGCGGGCCCCTTTTGTTGCCCCCCTTTGGAGAGGTTGGTGGTGTCTCCTCTTGGAGTGGTTCCGAAGAAAGAGCCGGGCAGGTTTCGGATGATACACCACCTGTCGTTTCCAAAGGGGGGTTCGGTTAACGACGCTATTGACCCGGAGGCGTGTGCTGTGTCCTATACCTCTGTTGACGCGGCGATAAAGTGGGTCCGGCGATATGGGAAGGGTGCTCTTATGGCGAAGGCGGATGTGGAGTCGGCGTTCAGGCTTCTCCCGGTGCACCCGGAGAGCTTTCATTTGTTAGGTTGCCGGTGGATGGAGCAATTCTATGTGGATCATTGTCTTCCTATGGGTTGTTCCATCTCCTGTGCGTTATTTGAACATTTTAGTTCTTTTGTGGAATGGGTGGTTCGGGAAGTGTCGGGGGTTAGCTCCGTGATACATTACCTGGACGATTTTTTATGTATTGGTCCCCCGGGGCAGAAGTTGTGTAAAGTGCTGTTAGCTACCTTGCAGCATATTGCGGAACGCTTTGGTATTCCCCTTGCGGCTGACAAGACGGAAGGTCCGTCCTCGTGCCTTACATTTTTGGGTGTGGTGATAGATTCGGTGGCCATGGAATGTCGCTTGCCGGAGGACAAATTGTTGGCTCTCCGCCAAGAGATTCGGGAAGCTGCAGGGAGGCGCAAGATTCAACTGCGGGCCCTGCAATCTCTGTTGGGGAAGCTGAATTTTGCGTGCCGGATTCTTCTGATGGGAAGGATTTTTAGTCGCAGATTATCATCGGCGACGTCCGGCGTTTCTTCTCCGCGTCATTTTGTGACATTGTCGGGCGAGCATAGAGCTGACCTACAGGTGTGGGACATGTTCTTGCAGACTTTTAATGGTCGCTCGGTGTGGCAACAAGGCCCGGTTAGCAATTTTGATCTGGAGCTTTTTACGGATGCGGCAGGGTCCTTTGGGTACGGTGCTTTCCTGGGAGGTAAATGGAGTGCGGAACGCTGGCCGGCGTCGTGGCGGGATGCTGGTTTTTGTAAAAACTTGGTGCTGTTGGAACTTTTCCCGGTATTAGTGGCGTTGGAGGTTTGGGGGGATGTGTTCCAAGACAAAAAAGTGAGGCTTCATTGTGATAACCTAGGGGTGGTACAGGTTGTGAATCGCTTGTCGGCAGCGCCTTTACCGGTGGTGCAGTTGCTGCGCCATTTGGTGTTACGTTGCCTACAACAGAATGTGTTTTTGTACGCTGTACATCTGCCAGGGACAATTAATGAAATTGCGGACGCATTGTCTCGCTTTCAGCTGGACAGGTTTCGGGAGTTGGCACCGGGAGCGGAGCAGCACGGAACACCCTGTCCGGTAGGGCTATGGGGGATAGCCTTGGAATCGCCGCAGGTTTGATACGGAGGTCGGTAAGTGATAGCACGTGGGCGGCTTATTCTGCAGCCTGGTCGGAATGGGGGCAGTTGTTATCCGAGACTGGTGTGGGAAGGGGAAGCAAGGAGGCGGAATCCGCCTTGCTGTATTTTATAGGTAGGAATTTTGTATGCGGGACGTCCGCGTCATCCCTTAACAGGAAATTAGCGGGAATTGCCTTTTGGAGTAAATTGTCAGGTTTCCGGGATGTTACTAAAGGCTTTAGAATAAGGCAGGTGGTGAAGGGGTACAAAAAGGGCGCCAAAAAACCAGATAGTCGTAGACCGGTCACGTTCAGTATGCTTGAGGGTTTGGGGTCCAGGGTTTCGAACATTTGTTCTTCAGCTTACGAGGCTTCGCTGTTTCGCGCTGCCTTTAGTTTGGCCTTTTTCGGTGCCTTCAGGGTGAGGGAGCTTGTTAGTGGCAGTAAAAAAGTGCATGGTGGCCTGCAGGTGAGTGATGTCAACACGGAAGGTGGGTCAGTGACGGTACGTATTCGGCGTTCTAAAACAGATCAGGTAGGTAAAGGGGCCACAGTCCACCTGTTCCGTGTTCGGGGATTCTCCATGTGTCCGGTGTTGTCGGTGGAAGGGTATTCACGTTCCCGCCCTGGGGGGGGTGGGTCCTTCCTAATACACTTGGATGGTAGCCCGTTGTCTGTTTATCAGTTCACTACTGTTTTTCGCAGATGTTTAGAGGCGGAGGGCCTACCTTCCAAGGAATTTTCGCCACACTCCTTTCGCATCGGGGCTGCCACCGAGGCAGCCAGGTGGGGATTGGATGAATCTGTGGTGAGACGTATAGGCAGGTGGGAGTCAGCTCGTTTTAAATTATATGTACGCCCGGGCTTGATTTTAGATGTTTAAGTTACGGGAAGTTCAGTTGTTGGGTAATGGGTCATTGGTTGTTATGTTCTTTTACAGATGACGAACCGGCCTTAGTTTGGGTGCTGGGACACTCATATGTGTTTTGGGGAGCGAAAAGGGCGGATGTACGACCGAACGGTTGTCAGCTTGGACTTTCTCGGGATGAGGCCATGGTGAGGTGGATTGGTATGCCGGGTTTACTTTGGTGTCGGGTCCTGCCGGAGTTTGAGAAGTTTGTGGCGTTGGACAGGGCCCCGGACATTTTAGTAGTGCATTCAGGTGGTAATGATATGGGGGTTAGGTCCATGAGACACCTCATACGTGACATAAAATTTGATTTTCTAAGGTTGCAGGCAGATTTCCCGGGGACTATATTTATATGGTCCGAAATTATTGCACGGACATCTTGGCGTTTTGCCAGGTGTGTTGAAAAAATTAACAGGGCCAGGGTAAAAGTTAACAAAGAAGTGGGTCGCTTCATAACAAGGAATGGAGGGTTTGTTGTCAGACACACTGAGTTGGAGTCGGATACGTGGCGATACCTACGGGGGGATGGAGTACACTTAAATACAGTAGGCATTGATTTATGGAGCTTGGGCTTGCAGGACGGGATTAACAGGGCCCTGCGGGCATGGCGGGGCTCCCGGGTGTAAGGCTTTACACCCGTGAGCTGTGGCGTGGTCTCAGGAGGACGGACAATTTGGTGTGGTTGGGAAGGATCCATCGGAGGTATGGAGTCCTCAATGGTTTGGTCCCAGTTACACAGGTTAACTGGAAGACGGTGTCACCTGAGCTGGCGTATTGCGGCTGAGTATGTGAATATAGATGAAAATTCATCAAATGGATGTTTTGGGCCTCCTGGGATCATCACCCGCCTAATAGACATGTTATGTTTTATAAATATGTTCAAGTGTTTGGTTTTAAATAAACGGCCTAACGGCCATTTTCTCCAAAGCAGTGTGTGGTGTTTTATTAACAGGTTAAGTGTTAAGGTAGAGCAAGCATCAGGTATACCCGGGTCAAGCTCAGAGTTGGCACCTGAACCCCATGGCCATCTGTCTTTCACCTCAGCCCCTTTTAAATCAGCCAAGCAGTCTGAGCCCCAAGTCATGCAGCAATCGCTTTTGATGACTCTGCTGGTGTGCTTTCTGTGGGCCATCCACATAGCCCTGCCCTAGAAGTGGAAGACATTGAGTGCACTGATGCCCAACCACTTCTGTTTCAGGATGAGGACATGGAAACACCACGTCTCTGATGATGATGACGAAACACAGGTGCCAACTGCTGCGACTTTCTACAGTGTGCAGACTGACAAGGAGGGCAGTGGTGAAGAGTGGGTGGAAGATGATGTGGAGGATGATGAGGTCCTAGACCCCACATGGAATGAGGGTCATGCGAGTGTCCGCCACCGTCCCCAAGCATTTCCACATGGTCCCATGGAAGCTTACAGCTGTCCATCTCCCAAACACTGGAGAGAAAGAGGAAGTACCCCCCTTCCCACTTGCGATCCCTGGCCCTGAATGCCAGCTTTTCAAAATTCCTGGCCTTTGAAATGCTGTCATTCCGTCTGGTGGACATGGACAGTTTTAAAAACCTGGTGGCGGTGGCTGTCCCACAGTACGTGGTTCCCAGCCGCCACTACTTTTCCAGGCGAGCTATCCCTTCCATGCACAAACAAGATGGGAACAAGATCAAGTGTGCACTGCGCAACGCCATCTGTGGCAAGGTCCACATAACCACTGATACGTGTACCAGTAAGCACGGGCAGGGACGCTATATCTCGCTAACTGCACACTGGGCAAATGTAGTGGCGGGTGGGCCTGAGGTGGATAACAGTTTGGTGCATGTCCTTCTGCCACCGAGGATTGCAGGGCATTTCTCTTTGCCTCCTGTTGCCTCCTCCTCCTACTCTGTTTCCTCCTTCTCTACCACCTCCTCATCCGGTCAGCGTAACACCTTCACCACCAACTTCAGCACATCCAGGGGGAAACGACAACAGGCTGTTTTAAAACTGATATGTTTGGGGGATAAACCCCACACTGCACAGGAGCTGTGGATGGGCATTGAACAACAGACCGATGAGTGGTTGTTGTCGCTGAGCCTCAAGCTCGGCCTGGTGGTATGCGATAATGGGCGAAATCTCGTAACAGCTCTGGGCCTAGCCGGTTTGACGCACATCCCTTGCCTGGCGCATGTGCTGAATTTGGTGGTGCAGAAATTTCTAAAAAAATAGATATGTCAGAGCTTCTGCAGAAAGTGCGGGCTGTCTTTGCGCGCTTTCAGCGTTCTCACCCTGCTGCTGCTCGCCTGTCTGCGCTGCAGCGGAACTTCAGCCTTCCCGCTCACCGCCTTCTATGCGGCGTTCCCACAAGGTGGAACCCCACCTTGCACATGCTGGAGAGACTGTGCTAGCAGCAGCAGGCAATAGTGGAGTTACAGCTGCTGCACGCACCGGTCAGTCGCTCTGCGGAACAGCAACACTTCACCACCAACGAGTGGGCCTCCATGCGAGACCTGTGTACCATATTGCAGTGTTTCGAGTACTCCTCCAACATGGCCAGTGCCGATGACGATGTTCTCAGCGTTACTATCCCACTTCTACGTCTCTTCGAAAAAACACTTTGGGCGATGATGGAAGAGGGTGTGGCACAGGAGGAAGAGGAGGAGGAAGAAGGGTCATTTCCACAGTTATCATGCCAGTCATTCTCAAGTGGCTCAGAGGGTGGGTTCCTGCACCAGCATAGGCCAGGTAAAAAAATTTCAAGCCAGGGCACAGTTCTGGAGGATGAGGAGGACGAGGATGATGATGATGAGGAGGAGGAACCGTGTTCACAGCAGGGTGGCACCCAACGCAGCTCGTGGGCCTGTATATGACTGCCTGGCTTTTTTTTGGAGATTTGCTGTCAGCTGACAGCAATTCCCAAAGCCCATTGGTCAGCCATTAAAGTGAATAGATGTGCGCCAGCCAGGCACACATCTATACACTGATTGGCTCTGGCCTCAGTCACTGTCCTCCCAGATAGTGACTGATTGGTAAGGAGCGGGACGGGGGAATGGACTGGCAGACATGCTGCTGCTTGGACTGCCGAGGGAGAGAGAGGGACTGACGAGTCCCTCTGAGGTAAGTATTAATTGCTGTGCTGCTGGGCTCTGCATACTTGTGTACTGGCAATAACTGTATGCTGACAATAACTACGTACTGGCTGGCAGCAATACCTGTGTACTGGCAATAACTGTGTACTGGCTGGCGGCAATAACTGTGTACTGGCTGGCAGCAATACCTTTGTACTGACTGGCGGCAATATCTGTGTACTGGCAATAACTGTGTACTGGCTGGTAGCAATACCTGTGTACTGGCAATAACTGTGTACTGGCTGGAGGCAATACCTGTGTACTGGCAATAACTGTGTACTAGCTAGCAGCAATACCTGTGTACTGGCAATAACTGTGTACTGGCTGGCGGCAATACCTTTGTACTGGCTGGTGGTAATTGTGTACTGGAAATACCTGTGTACTGGCTGGCGGCAATACATGTGTACTGCCTGGCGGCAATACCTGTGTACTGCCAATAACTGTGTACTGGCTGGTGTCAATACCTGTGTACTGGCAATAACTGTGTACTGGCTGGCGGCAATACCTGTGTACTGGCAATAACAGTGTACTAGCTGGCGGCAATACCTGTATACTGGCAATAACTGTGTACTAGCTGGCGGCAATACCTGTGTACTGGCAATAGCTATGTACTGGCTGGCGGCAATACCTTTGTACTGGCTGGCGGCAATAACTGTGTACTGGCAATAGCTGTGTACTGGCTGGCGGCAATACCTGTGTATTGGCAATAACTGTGTACTGGCTGGCGGCAGTAACTGTGTACTGGCTGGCGGCAATACCTTTGTACTGGCTGGTGGCAATAACTGTGTACTGGCAATAACTGTGTACTGGCTGGCAGCAGTAACTGTGTACTGGCTGGCGGCAATACCTTTGTACTGGCTGGTGGCAATAACTGTGTACTGGCAATAAATGTGTACTGGCTGGCGGCAATACCTGTGTACTGGCAATAACTGTGTACTGCCTGACGGCAATACCTGTGTACTGGCAATAACTGTGTACTGGCTGGTGGCAATACCTATGTACTGCCAATAACTGAGTACTGGCTGGCGGTAATACCTGTGTACTGGCTGGCAGCAATACCTGTGTACTGACAATAACGGTGTACTGGCTGGGGGCAATACCTGTGTACTGGCTGGCGGCAATAACTGTGTACTGGCTGGCAACAATACCTGTGTACTGGCAATAACTGTGTACTGGCTGGTGGCAATAACTGTGTACCTGCTGGCGGCAATACCTGTGTACCTGCTGGCGGCAATTCCTGTGTACTGACTGGCGGCAATACCTGTGTACTGGCAATACCTGTGTACTGGCAATAACTGTGTACTGGCAATAACTGTGTACTGGGTGGCATCAATACCTGTGTACTGGCAATACCTGTGTACTTGCTGGCGGCAACACCTGTGTACTGGCAATACCTGTGTACTGGCTGGCAGCAATACCTGTGTACTGGCAATGACTGTGTACTGGCCGGCGGCAATACCTGTGTACTGGCTGGCTGCAGTACATGTGTACTGGCTGGTGGCAATACCTGTGTACTGGCAATACCTGTGTACTGGCTGGTGGCAATACCTGTGTACTGGCAATACCTGTGTACTGGCTGGCAGCAATACCTGTGTACAGGCAATACCTGTTTACTGGCTGGCGGCAATACCTGTGTACTGGCAATGACTGTGTACTGGCTGGCTGCAATACCTGTGTACTGGCTGGCGGCAATAACTGTGTACTGGCAATAACTGTGCACAGGCTGGCGGCAATACCTGTGTACTAGCTGGCGGCAATACCTGTGTGCTGGCTGGCGGCAATACCTGTGTACTGGCAATGACTGTGTACTGGCTGGCGGCAATACCTGTGTACTGGCAATACCTGTGTACTAGCTGGCTGCAATACCTGTGTACTGGCTGGCTGCAATACCTGTGTACTGGCTGGCTGCAATACCTGTGTACTGGCTGGCTACAATACCTGTGTACTGGCTGTCTGCAATACCAGTGTACTGGCTGGCTACAATACCTGTGTACTGATGGCTACAATACCTCTGTACTGACAATACCTGTGTACTGGCTGGCTACAATACCTGTGTACTGACAATAACTGTCTACTGGCTGGCTACAATA
>BLSH010498776.1:262755-278464 GCA_018402905.1 Glandirana rugosa
TACGTAACAAAAACTTTTAAAAGTCAGACGCCGTGTTTACTTCGGCGGTTCCCCGTTCCTCCTCTATGAAAGGAGATTGCGGGTCTCCGGCGGACATCGGGTCCGCCCGACCCGCGGGCACGCTCCTGCAGTGTGCAGCGGCACGTGCGCGCTCCGCTCGCACCCGCGGGAGCGCGTCCTGCACGAGCCAAATGGGAGGACGTCTATTGACCCCCCTTCCCTCCCGGACCAATTTTCAGCTTTCAGCGCTGTTGCAGTTTGAATGACAATTGCGCGGTCATGCGACACTGTACCCAAATTAAATTTTTATCATTTTTTTCACACAAATAGAGCTTTCTTTTGGTGGTATTTAATAACCCCTGGGTTATTTATTTTTTGCGCTATAAATTTAAAAAAGACTGAAAATTTTCAAAAACAATGCATTTTTCTTCGTTTCTGTTATAAAATTTTGCAAATAAGTAATTTCTCTTCATAAATTTTGACCAAAAATGATACTGCTACATTTCTTTGGTAAAAATAACCCAAATTGGGGTTTATTTGATGTTGGCGGACAGACAGATGTTTTGGGGACTGTGACAGATGTGACGGGGACAGATAGATGTTTTGTGTATGGTGACAGATGTGACGGGGACATACAGATGTTTTGGGGACTGTGAAAGATGTTTTGTGTATGGTGACAGATGTGATGGGGGACATACAGATGTATTGGGGACTGTTTTATGGGGACACTGATGTGTATGGGGACAGGGGTATCAGTGTGCTTGGTGCACTGTGTGGGGGGCGATCTGTGACAGCTCTCTGCATGAAATCATCATCATGCAGAGAGCTGTCACATGGCTGCAGCTTCCCCCTCCCCCCCGCACTGAGCTCTCACTGAGCTCGGCGGGGGGAGAACTGACACAGACGTTCGTCTCTGTTTACAATGTGACGGCCGTGATTGGACACAGCCGTCACATGATCGGGAGGGCCAATCACTGCGCCCATATCCCGATCTCTGCTCGGCTGGATCCTGTGATCATAATGATCACAGGATCGAGCTGCAGTGCGCCGCGTGGCCGCGCTGCGAGCACCCGTTCTGCAGGACGTAAATACACGTCCTGTCAGAACGGGGAAGCTCCCACCCAGACGTACATATACAGTGGCCAGGTGGGAGGTGGATATAAGCTGGAGTCACGTAGTGCTGCATGTCACATAATCTCATACTAGTATAGGGATTTAAATACTGCTTTTTACATTGCAAATTAAAACATTTTTTTTTTGTGCAAAATGTTACATTTGCGGCCAGCAGGGCATTTCGTGCACAAAAATAAAAAGTGCGTCTACATTGCTGGTTTAAAAAAAAATAGAATAATAATTTATTCTTCTTTTTTTTATTATTATTAATAAATAGTGCTACATAGTACATTTGCACCTTGCTGTGCATTTCTTGCACAAAATTAAAAAGTGCGTCTACATTGCTGGTTTAAAAAATAATATAAATTTGTGCTGAATAGTATATTTGCGTCCAGAATGAGGAGAGCGTCAAATAAGGGACGTGGTCGTGGTGTTGGTGAAGCTCCTGTTGCAAGGAGATGACGTGGTTGATCTGTGCCAGCTGTACGCACAAGTAAAACACCTTCCTCAGGTGCGAGTAGCCGACAGAACCTTCAACGTTATATGGTAGGCCCGAATGCCGCTCAATGAATGGTGATGCCAGAACTAGTACAGGCGATAGTAGATTGGGTGGCTGACAATGCCTCCAGTTCCTTCACATTGTCTCCCACCCGGTCCCTTGCTGAAAGCTCAGAGTTGGCACCTGAACCCCATGTCTTTCACCTCAGCCCCTTTTAAATCAGCCAAGCAGTCTGAGCCCCAAGTCATGCAGCAATCTCTTTTGATGACTCTGCTGGTGTGCTTTCTGTGGGCCATCCACATAGCCCTGCCCTAGAAGTGGAAGACATTGAGTGCACTGATGCCCAACCACTTCTGTTTCAGGATGAGGACATGGAAACACCACGTCTCTGATGATGATGATGAAACACAGGTGCCAACTGCTGCGACTTTCTACAGTGTGCAGACTGACAAGGAGGGCAGTGGTGAAGAGTGGGTGGAAGATGATGTGGAGGATGATGAGGTCCCAGACCCCACATGGAATGAGGGTCATGCGAGTGTCTGCCACCGTCCCCAAGCATTTCCACATGGTCCCATGGAAGCTTACAGCTGTCCATCTCCCAAACACTGGAGAGAAAGAGGAAGTACCCCCCTACCCACTTGCGATCCCTGGCCCTGAATGCCAGCTTTTCAAAATTCCTGGCCTTTGAAATGCTGTCATTCCGTCTGGTGGACATGGACAGTTTTAAAAACCTGGTGGCGGTGGCTGTCCCACAGTACGTGGTTCCCAGCCGCCACTACTTTTCCAGGCGAGCCATCCCTTCCATGCACAAACAAGTCGGGAACAAGATCAAGTGTGCACTGTGCAACGCCATCTGTGGCAAGGTCCACATAACCACTGATACGTGTACCAGTAAGCACGGGCAGGGACGCTATATCTCGCTAACTGCACACTGGGCAAATGTAGTGGCGGGTGGGCCTGAGGCGGATAACAGTTTGGCGCATGTCCTTCTGCCACCGAGGATTGCAGGGCATTTCTCTTTGCCTCCTGTTGCCTCCTCCTACTCTACTTCCTCCTCCTCTACCACCTCCTCATCCGGTCAGCGTAACACCTCCACCACCAACTTCAGCACATCCAGGGGGAAACGACAGCAGGCTGTTTTAAAACTGATATGTTTGGGGGATAAACCCCACACTGCGCAGGAGCTGTGGATGCGCATTGAACAACAGACCGATGAGTGGTTGTTGTCGCTGAGCCTCAAGCTCGGCCTGGTGGTATGCGATAATGGCCGAAATCTCGTAGCAGCTCTGGGCCGAGCCCGTTTGACGCACATCTCTTGCCTGGCGCATGTGCTGAATTTGGTGGTGCAGACATTTCTAAAAAAAACTACCCAGATATGTCAGAGCTTCTGCAGAAAGTGCGGGCTGTCTTTGCGCGCTTTCAGCGTTCTCACCCTGCTGCTGCTCGCCTGTCTGCGCTGCCCGGAACTTCAGCCTTCCCGCTCACCGCCTTCTATGCGGCGTTCCCACAAGGTGGAACCCCACCTTGCACATGCTGGAGAGACTGCTAGCAGCAGCAGGCAATAGTGGAGTTACAGCTGCAGCACGCACCGGTCAGTCGCTCTGCGGAACAGCAACACTTCGCCACCAACGAGTGGGCCTCCATGCGAGACCTGTGTACCATATTGCAGTGTTTCGAGTACTCCTCCAACATGGCCAGTGTCGATGATGCTGTTCTCAGCGTTACTATCCCACTTCTACGTCTCTTCGAAAAAACACTTTGGGCGATGATGGAAGAGGGCGTGGCACAGGAGGAAGAGGAGGAGGAAGAAGGGTCATTTCCACGGTTATCAGGTCAGTCATTCACAAGTGGCTCGGAGGGTGGGTTCCTGCACCAGCATAGGCCAGGTAAAAAAAATTTCAAGCCAGGGCACAGTTCTGGAGGATGAGGAGGACGAGGATGATGAGGAGGAGGAACCATGTTCACAGCAGGGTGGCACCCAACGCAGCTCGTGGGCCTGTATAAGACTGCCTGGCTTTTTTTTGGAGATTTGCTGTCAGCTGACAGCAATTCCCAAAGCCCATTGGTCAGCCATTAAAGTAAATAGATGTGCGCCAGCCAGGCACACGTCTATACACTGATTGGCTCTGGCCTCAGTCACTGTCCTCCCAGATAGTGACTGATTGGTCAGGAGCGGGACGGGGGACTGGACTGGCAGACATGCTGGTGCTTGGACTGCCGAGGGAGAGAGAGGGACTGACGAGTCCCTCTGAGGTAAGTATTAATTGCTGTGCTGCTGGGCTCTGCATACTTGTGTACTGGCAATAACTGTGTGCTGACAATAACTACGTACTGGCTGGCAGCAATACCTGTGTACTGGCAATAACTGTGTACTGGCTGGCGGCAATAACTGTGTACTGGCTGGCAGCAATACCTTTGTACTGACTGGCGGCAATACCTGTGTACTGCCAATAACTGTGTACTGGCTGGCGTCAAAACCTGTGTACTGGCAATAACTGTGTACTGGCTGGCGGCAATACCTGTGTACTGGCAATAACAGTGTACTAGCTGGCGGCAATACCTGTATACTGGCAATAACTGTATACTAGCTGGAGGCAATACCTGTGTACTGGCAATAGCTATGTACTGGCTGGCGGCAATACCTTTGTACTGGCTGGCGGCAATAACTGTGTAATGGCAATAGCTGTGTACTGGCTGGCGGCAATACCTGTGTATTGGCAATAACTGTGTACTGGCTGGCGGCAGTAACTGTGTACTGGCTGGCGGCAGTAACTGTGTACTGGCTGGCGGCAATACCTTTGTACTGGCTGGTGGCAATAACTGTGTACTGGCAATACCTGTGTACTGGCTGGCGGCAATACCTGTGTACTGGCAATAACTGTGTACTGGCTGGCAGCAGTAACTGTGTACTGGCTGGCGGCAATACCTTTGTATTGGCTGGTGGCAATAACTGTGTACTGGCAATAAATGTGTACTGGCGGGGGGCAATACCTGTGTACTGGCAATAACTGTGTACTGGCTGGCGGCAATACCTGTGTACTGGCAATAACTGTGTACTGGCTGGTGGCAATACCTATGTACTGGCAATAACTGAGTACTGGCTGGCGGTAATACTTGTGTACTGGCTGGCAGCAATACCTGTGTACTGACAATAACGGTGTACTGGCTGGGGGCAATACCTGTGTACTGGCTGGCGGCAATAACTGTGTACTGGCTGGCAACAATACCTGTGTACTGGCAATAACTGTGTACTGGCTGGTGGCAATAACTGTGTACCTGCTGGCGGCAATACCTGTGTACCTGCTGGCGGCAATACCTGTGTACTGACTGGCGGCAATACCTGTGTACTGGCAATACCTGCGTACTTGCTGGCGGCAACACCTGTGTACTGGCAATACCTGTGTACTGGCTGGCAGCAATACCTGTGTACTGGCAATGACTGTGTAATGGCCGGCGGCAATACCTGTGTACTGGCTGGCTGCAGTACATGTGTACTGGCTGGTGGCAATACCTGTGTACTGGCAATACCTGTGTACTGGCTGGTGGCAATACCTGTGTACTGGCAATACCTGTGTACTGGCTGGCAGAAATACCTGTGTACAGGCAATACCTGTTTACTGGCTGGCGGCAATACCTGTGTACTGGCAATGACTGTGTACTGGCTGGCTGCAATACCTGTGTACTCGCTGGCGGCAATAACTGTGTACTGGCAATAACTGTGTACAGGCTGGCGGCAATACCTGTGTACTAGCTGGCGGCAATACCTGTGTGCTGGCTGGCGGCAATACCTGTGTACTGGCAATACCTGTGTACTAGCTGGCGGCAACACCTGTGTACTGGCAATACCTGTGTACTGTCTGGCAGCAATACCTGTGTACTGGCAATGACTGTGTACTGGCCGGCGGCAATACCTGTGTACTGGCTGGCTGCAGTACATGTGTACTGGCTGGTGGCAATACCTGTGTACTGGCAATACCTGTGTACTGGCTGGTGGCAATACCTGTGTACTGGCAATACCTATGTACTGGCTGGCAGAAATACCTGTGTACAGGCAATACCTGTTTACTGGCTGGCGGCAATACCTGTGTACTGGCAATGACTGTGTACTGGCTGGCTGCAATACCTGTGTACTGGCTGGTGGCAATAACTGTGTACTGGCAATAACTGTGTACAGGCTGGCGGCAATACCTGTGTACTAGCTGGCGGCAATACCTGTGTGCTGGCTGGCGGCAATACCTGTGTACTGGCAATGACTGTGTACTGGCTGGCGGCAATACCTGTGTACTGGCAATACCTGTGTACTAGCTGGCTGCAATACCTGTGTACTGGCTGGCTGCAATACCTGTGTACTGGCTGGCTGCAATACCTGTGTACTGGCTGGCTACAATACCTGTGTACTGGCTGTCTGCAATACCAGTGTACTGGCTGGCTACAATACCTGTGTACTGATGGCTACAATACCTCTGTACTGACAATACCTGTGTACTGGCTGGCTACAATACCTGTGTACTGACAATAACTGTCTACTGGCTGGCTACAATACCTGTGTACTGGCTGGCTGCAATACCTATGTAATGGCTGCATACTGTGTTACTGAATGCAATATACCCCACCTGTGATGCTGAGCTGTATACTGTATCCTGTGATGCTGAGCTGTGTACTCTTGACACAATATGTGGAATACAGGGGGCAGAGTGGCTGGATTATATAAGGGGTGGGGCTTATGAGAAGTAGAAAGGGTCAAAAAGGAAGGGCAGGGCCTGGCACCCCCCCATCCTAAAACTTCACCAGCTGCCACTGGTGGCAATCACTGAAAATTGATCACACCTGATGTACTGGCGGCCTATCTCATTTCTTGAGACCCTAACAAGCCAGGAAAGTACACATACCCCCCAAATAACCCCCTTTTAGAAAGTAGACCGTCCAATGTACTTAGTAAGAGGCATGGTGAGTTTTTTGAAGATGTAATTTTTTCCCACAATTCTTTGCAAATTGAAGATTTTTATTTTTTATTTTCATTTTTTTCATAAAATTGTCAAAATAACAGGTTACTTCTCATACACAGCATATGCATACCACAAATTACACCCCAAAACACATTCTGCTACTCCTCCTGAGCATGGCAATTCCACATGTGTGAGACTTTTACACAGCCTGGCCACATACAGAGGCCCAACATGCAGCCAGGGATGGAGCATGGATGAGCATGAATCTGGATGGATAAGCCAGGGATGGATGGACGAGCCAGAAATGCCACATAGATGAGCCAGGGATGGATGGATGAGCAAGTGATGGAGCATGGATGGGTGGGGATGGGTGAGCCAGGGACGGGTGAGCCAGGGACTGGGTGAGTCATGGACAGATGAGCCAGGGAATGGGTGAGCCAGGGATGGATGGGTGAGCCATGGATGGATGAATGAGCCAGGTATGGGTGAGCCAGGGATGGATGGATGTGCTAGATATGGGTGACCCAGGGATCAGCCAGGGATGTATGGATGGATCAGCCAGGGATGTATGGATGGATCAGCCAGGGATGGATGGATAAGCCAGGGATGCATGGATGAGCCAAGGATGCATGGATGAGCCAGGGATGGATGGATGAGCCAGGGATTATGAGCCAGGGATGTGGGCACAGATCAGCGCTATGGGCACTTCACATCCAGCCCACAGTGCTGCTGCACCCCCTCCCTCCTCTCCTCACACGCTGTGCGATCTGTGCAAGCAGAGGGGAGGAGATGAACCGGACATGCGCTCTGGTTTGTTTACAAGTGATCACTCCGTCCATTGGACGGAGTGATCACGTGGTAAAGGGCAGCTGTCATTGGCCCTTTACCCCGATCCGTGACACGCCGTGTCTGGGAAACCCGATGGTCACAGACATTGCCGGGTGCATGCCCCAGGGGGCGCACGGGAGTGCGATTCCGGGAGGACGTCCATGGACACCCTTCCAGAATAAGCCGACCTCGCTGTGGTCGTCTTTCGACCATGACGCGGTCGTCAAGTGGTTAATCTCCTCTTCACTTCCTCTAATCTTTCCTCATAGCTGAGCTCCTCCATGTCTCTTATCAGTTTGGTTGTCTTTCTCTGCACTTTCTCCAGTTCCCCCGATATCCTTTTTTAGGAACTGGTGCCCAAAACTAAACTGCATATTCCAGATGAGGTCTTACTAATGATTTGTACAGGGGCAAAATTATGACTCACTCTAGGTAACCTCTTTTAATACATGAAAGTATTTTACTAGCTTTAGAAAGTGCAGTTTGGCATGGCATGCTATTATTAAATCTATAATCTACCAGAACACCTAGATCCCTCATGACCATTGATTCCCCAGCTGTTCTCCTAGTATGTATGATGGATGCATAGTCCAAGAAAGAGCTGGCACATCCTCAATAGGATAAAATGTCTTCTTTATTACATCAAATCCATGTAATATAGCAGCTGTGAACAAGGCTCAAACGCTGAAATGCGTCAGCCTTCGCTGCTATATTACATGGATTTGATGCAATAAAGAAGAAATGATATCCTATTGCGGATGTGCCGGCTCTTTCTTGGACTATACATTTGGATGTGCATTGGGTGTGTGGAAGACACCCTGAGCCAGAGCACCTGCAACAGGGAGTGTATTACCAGCCCTATGCAAAGATAGCTACACAGTTCAGAGCGGTGCTTGTTCGTTGTTGGAGTATGATGGTTGCATGCTTTTAGCTCCAAGTGCATAACTTAACATATATCAACATTTAGGCCTTATACACACGGACGTTTTTTGACGTCGACGTTTTCTGGCGTTTTTTGCAGCTCTCCCTGTTAGTCAATGGCCCCATAAAAATGCCAACATTTTTGAGCTGTAGAGGGTGTCGGCATTAGTAAGCTGAAACTAGAACCCACGGCCAGCGCGTTCTGAGGCTGTAACGTTTTGGCGTTTTTTGACGCCGACGCCGCAAAACGCTCACTAGCGCTGTACCGGCGTTGACCGGCGTTTTTGACGCCGACGTTTTTAGGTTGAAAAATAGCAGAGGATTTTTTTTTTTTTAAAGACGCCTATGGACGCCGACACTCACTAACGCTCATTAACGCTTACTAAACCCTTATTTTTTTCCCTGATGTCGGGCCCAACGTTTTGTTTATTTTTTAAGATACGCCCGTGTGTATGAGGCCTAAACCTCATTAGCTGCATAGTTGCCCAATAAATAGTGTTCGGATTGTAATTTGGAGACAGTACTATAGTTGACAATTATTGGTTATTGTTGTAGGAAGTCTCTTATCCCCAACCATAGCCCTCCCCCCCAAGTTTCCCCATTCCACATTGGTATCTAACCCCTCACTGACCTGTCTGCCCGTTATATTATAATTCTCTCCACCACCCCCCTCAATCCTAGTTTAAATACTCCTCCAGCCTTCCCATAAACCTCTCCCCAAACACAGCAGACTCTCTTCCATTTTGGTGCAAACCGTCTTTAGCATATTGTTTGTAAGTCCAGTGCTCTAGAAGCCCAAATCCTTCCCTCTTGCACCAGGTAACCCTGGTGTAAATCCTGCCGTCTATCCCCATATGTAGGTGAGAATCCTAGGTGACATATTTACACCATTCACAATCCTGACTGCCAGTGCTCCACAATAGTGGAAGCCACTCAGCCCAGACTTTCTCAATGATGGATCCCAGCTGCTTGTGTTTTTGCTCCCTTATCAATTGATGGACAGACCCAAGAAAGGGGAGGGAGAAAAGGAGGATGCTAATTGGCTTAGACTGCAGCCTCAGACTGGAGCTCTTCCCACAACAGGGACAAATCTGATTAGCAGCAGACACAGCTAGGACTTGGTCCTGCCTACTGCGGGGGTTGCCAACCCATCAATCACGGATAGGTGACAGGTAGATCACATCTCTTCCTTGCCGACCCCCAGAACCTGGACAGGAGGGGCAATGGGGTGGCATTTACTGGAACTGATCCACTGTTTTTTCCTCTTTTGGCAGCTGACTCCTCCTTCTCTGCCTCCTGCTGGCATTCAGCTGGTTCCAGTGCATGCCACCCCTGCTACCCTATCCAGGTTCTCCTTCTTTCTGCTGCCGAGTCCCCCCTGTGTTTTCTTCTGGTGTGCTCTTCCACCTCACAGCGCTGCTGGCTTTTCCTCTCCTGCTAGCTGCTGCGGGGGACCATCAGGATGGATAGCAGGGGAAGGGGCCAGTAAATATGTAATTTACCGGCCCCTTCCTTTTGAACACAGTGAGTTATTGGTTTATTAATAACTGAGATGTGGTAAACAGTGTTTACTATGCTTTAGTTTGTGAATGAACAATGAGAATGTGCAGAGCTCTCACTGTTCATTCATTCTGTGCAGACGAGGCTGCAGAGATGGAAATTGAGGACTGTGTCCTCAATCTTGTTTCTCTGTCTCAAAAGTGAAACATCAGCAGACCTCTGGTATTTCACCAAAGCCCCCCAAGAAGGCTGTGAAAAAATGTAAAAAAAAAAAAAATTAAAATTGTAAAAAATAATAAATAATAAAATTGTAAAAACAAAAAAACTACTGACACCATCCAATGCCCTACTGACACCATCCATTGCTCTACTGACTAACACTGTCCACTGACCCACTGACACCTTCCACTGCTCTACTGACAGCATCCTCTGTCTTACTGACAATGTCCACTGCCCTACAGACACCATCCACTGCCCTACTGACACTGTCCACTGCTCTACTGACTGACACTGTCCACCTTTAAGGTAGGATATCTTTATATCTTTATAGTAACATTTGTATTATTATATTTTCCTATGTTTTCCTTAGAATTACTTAGGGCTTGCTATTTAGTTTATTTAAAGAAAAAAGGCAGCCGAATCCTGGTGATCTTTCTTTCTGGTTCAGGTAGGTTTCCACCTCTCAAAGGTGCCTACCTATGGCCTACAGGATCTGGGAAGATCATAGAGTTTGGGAGAAAGAGACAGCCTGCTTGAGGCAGAGAACTTTGGGACATGGGGCATGTGTTGCAGAGACTAATGAGCCAAGAGTAGGCTGTAGAGAGACAGTGCAGTCTGGGGAAATGCACTAGGTGCTAGGGACCAGTAGCCAGAGAAGTATTCTTTCCATAGCCTGTGGATACAAATACCCCTGCTTTGAGAGTTAGTGCTCCAACTCAGGTTTAGGCTGGGTTCACACTTATGCGAATTGGATGTGGGTTTCACCGCATCCAATTTGAGTGACAGGAGACTTCACACATCTCTGGGGTGGCTGCAGAGCGGATTGAACAGGGGTCCTGTGTGTCTTTATCTCTGTTTCAGGTCCGAATTCAGGCAAAATTCCGGCCCTGATTCGTCCCTAAAATGGAGAACAGGGACGCACCAGACCCTTTGCTGTGAGCCACATTCAAATTCAGTGTGAATCCAGTCTTAAAGTTCCAACCTCTGGCAGACTTTTTCATTAGTTTAATGGCCAATGGTTAGACGGGGCCATTTACATGTAGTTAGGGTGCACGCAGGGCCGGCTCTACCACTAGGCGGAGTAGGCGGCCACCTAGGGTGCCCTGCCGCCTAGGGGCGCCTGGCCACTGTTGATCTGTCACTGGCTGCTCTGCATTGATTCATGTAAAAACTGACACTGCCTGACTGAGATAATGAGATTGTATTATCAAATGCCATTTGCAAATGTATATAGAAATAGTCACTGATCTGCCAAATACCCCCCCTCCACCCCCCATGAGGCTGTATTTGATGGGCACAGGTGAAGTTGTATTTGATGGGCACAGATGAAGCCGTATTTGATGGACGCAGGTGAGGCTGTATTGATTGGCGCTGGTGAAGCTGTATTTGATGGACACTGGTGAGGCTGCATTTGATTGGCGCTGATCAGGCTGCAATTCATTGGTGCTGATCAGGCTGGGCAGGGGAAAGGGGGTGGAGTCAGGGGTGAAGCCAAGGGGGGCGGCAAAATTAAGTTTCGCCTAGGGTGTCAAAAATCCTTGCACCAGCCCTGGGTGCACGGCTGTTGATATTATTATTGACACTGGCACTTGCATTACCCCACATTGTCAGAGTATTTATCTCTGGAACTGCTGAATTAATTTTGTTTCATGATGCCTGCTTAATGCATTCTAGGCAGGCCATTTCACAGGCAACTAGGGGGAACAAACATCATTTATATGGTTATACTTCAGGATTTGGTATTTGGAGAATTTTTCCTTTGTTGAAACTGTTTACTTAGCACTTCCCTTACAGGGTTTATCCTGGCCTAAATAAAGCCCACTTTATCACTACTGGTGTGTCAGTAAATTGTCTGGTTAAGGGCGGTTCCACAGGGAAGGGCAGAAGAACCCAAACATTCCAGCAGCTTATGGAATAAGTGCAATGCATGCAGACATTGTCCAAGATCCTTCTGGCCCATTTTGCAGCGTGATAAGGTATGAGCCAAATCAGAAAGGTGGACCATATATCCTATATACAGTATGGTTCCATATCTCACCACAGCACACTGTATCATTTGTGGCTGATACCTTGATATGCACATCTGTATATGTGTAGAGGGATGAGCTAGGGCTAATAGTCAAATACTCCCATAGGTGAGGGAAGGCTCAGGAATGCTTGTCAAAGAATCCACTATGTTTAAGTTATCAGAAGACTGGAAATCTGGAGACTATGGACAGCAGAAATGTACAGTGCATGTTACAACACAGAGAGCACAAGAATTTTTATTACAAGCATTTTCAAGATAACACTTCAGCCGGCATGTCATCTTTCTTGCACAGAATGTTGTCAATACATTCACGCTGGAATATTTATGCTATTACTATACTAACCTGTTTTTTTGTTCTAATCAGATTGAATGTAGATTTTAAAAATTCTAAGTGCAATAAATACATAAAAAAAGTATGTACAAAAACAACATACATTCCCTTTAATGAGGGAGGGTGCTGTGTTTCAAATGCTGCTTTATGCAATGCATACCTCCATAGACCCATGTCTGGACAGTATGGTCACCTGCTGACTTAGAACACCATCCACAGGCAGTTTAACTCTTCAGTAAGACACAAAAGTTGAATTCAATACAATTTTACTTTGGGTAAGTGCAGTAAAGAGGATGTTTTTCCAGTCTATGAAGGTTTCAAAAGATAATGATTTTTTTAGTCCTGTCTCTTGAAGTGCTACTTTAAGGAAGGCGTTATAATCTGTGTGCTGAATAGCGTGTAATGGAAGAGTTTCAAAAAGTTTTTTTTTTTAAATGTTTGTACTGAGGTGTATATGTGTCTGTGGGACTCTTGCTGGTGGCACAGTAATTAAAGCATATTTAGAGCGGGTAAGGATTATGTTAAAGTGGACGTAAACCCGATTCATTTGAGTTGGATACATCTGTCTGTAGTGTTTTGTTATCTCTCCTCAAATAGCTATGTCCTGTAGCTGTCTCTTCCTCCATAGCTTTGTTATTGGCCTGATAAGTTCTCACTTGTTCTGGCAGTCGGGACATAGAAATTAGAGCCGGGGGAGGTTGCTAAAAATAGATTAGCAGGCTGCTAAACAAAACACAGGTAACCTCTGCATGTGTGGGCAGGGGGTGTGTGCCTTTCCTCCAATAAGCTTTCGCACAGTCTCTGACAGTGTCCAGGAATCATCTCCACCTACATAGGAAGTGGAAAATCTAACAGAATGTGCACTTTCTAAACTGTATATCAAGGTGAAGACAGAAGACATACATGTAAGACTTATATAGGGAGGTTTGTGTCATCTCTGTGTATCATCTGAGGCTATTCACTTCACTGGGTATATGGAGGGTTTACATCCACTTTAAAGCCACACTGCTATTTGGTATGCAAACCACATCATCCTTATGCTTGGAGTGCCCTTAGGTCTTTCCCAATCCTAGCAAGGTCCCTGTTCAAGTAATTATTTTGCTGGTACTGCGGGCGTAGCTATTGCCATAACAGCGCTTGTGACTGCCATAGGGCCCAGCAGCAAAGGGGGTCAGTTCTATCAATGCTACCTAGCTACATAACGAGACAGCATGAATATAGGGCAAATCATTTGAATACTGTACACACCAAAGTTGTTGGGAAAGCAGTTAGAATACTGTTAGGCTGGCCGTACATTATACAGTGTTCTTTTTCAATTTCCTTTAGATTTACCTTTAGGGCCTGTCTGAATGCATACAAATTGAAAGTGTTTAGGTTTGACCTCATATTAAATGATTTTGGCAAATCTAAAGGAAAATTGTATGAGAGGAGGCCAATAAGTTCTTACCTTCCCCATGATCTAGATGTGCTAGGGATCTGAAATGTTGCAGGTTTATAGGTGGATAGCTTAGTAATATGTATGACAATTTTTGTTTTTGTAGGTAGTGGTGAATTATAGTTAGAGCAAAGAGAATTGGAGTAGGCGTCATGCTGGACAGAGTTAATTACCAAGCCATGATTAGGTTCTTCCATCTTCAAGGGAAATCTGCCCAAATAATCCATGAAGAGATGTCAGGGTATAATATTGACAGATTACTTACAAAAAGGGTCTACAATAACAGGAGCATACTACAGGAATTTACTACGAAAGCTATGGGATACTATCAAAGAAAAAAGACGAGGTTTGCTATCAAAAGGCGTGTTGCTGCTAGCTGACAATGTACCTGCACATCAAGCTGCAGAAACTGTCACTTTTGTTCACGATTATGGCTATGAATCTCTGCCCCAACCACCTTAATCACCTGACCTGGCACCTTCAGATTTCTTCCTGTTTCCAAACCTGAAGAAACATTTACGGAGAAGACATTCCCACAATGATGAGGCAGTTATTACTGATAGCTGGTTTTCCTCCAAATCTGCATACTTCTATGCAGGTCTGTTTCACAGATGTGAGAAATGTGTAACCATAGGAAGAGGATATTTAGAGAAGGAAGAGTCAGTGGACTAAATTTCAGATCACTAGCACATCTGGATCTTGGTGAGGGCAAGAACGTATTGGCCTCCCCTCGCATAATGTATGGCTAGCCTTAGTCATTAATTTAAACGGGCATTAGTGGTTGAATTACCTCTAAAATGTACTTCACAGAACCACAGATAAGATTATGAGATTTCTGATATTGAACTTTCAAAGTATAGCTACTGTATGTCCCTCTAGGCTTCTACAAATAAAGTGAAACAGCAATAGTGTATCCAAAAACAAATCAGACACAAGTAAACTGATTTTTACTTTACATATTTATTGTGGATTTGCTTGGCACAATGCCTGGGGCTTGTTGAGTGTTTGTTCATAAACCGTTTTACAGTTTTGTAAACACAAATAACACTCTAGACTAAAGACAAACGTCTACAGGGAACTTACTTGTCTTATAGGGGTGATCTTTACTTTGACATCTCATTTAAGTCGTCAGTCTGAAGGTCCCATAATTAAAGTACAGGGTGGGCCATTTATATGGATACACCTTAATAAAATGGGAATGGTTGGTGATATTAACTTCCTGTTTGTGGCACATTAGTATATGTGAGGGGGGAAACTTTTCAACATATGGGTGACCATGGTGGCTATTTTGAAGTCGGCCATTTTGAATCCAACTAATAGGAAGAGGGTCATGTGACACATCAAACTTATTGGGAATTTCACAAGAAAAACAATGGTGTGCTTGGTTTTAACATAACTTTATTCTTTCATGAGTTATTTACACATTTCTGACCACTTATAAAATGTGTTCAATGTGCTACCCATTGTGTTGGATTGTCAATGCAACCCTCTTCTCCCACTCTTCACACACTGATAGCAACACCGCAGGAGAAATGCTAGCACAGGCTTCCAGTATCCGTAGTTTCAGGTGCTGCACATCTCGTATCTTCACAGCATAGACAATTGCCTTCAGATGACCCCAAAGATAAAAGTCTAAGGGGGTCAGATCGGGAGACCTTGGGGGCCATTCAACTGGCCCACGGCGACCAATCCACTTTCCAGGAAACTGTTCATCTAGGAATGTTCGGACCTGACACCCATAATGTGGTGGTGCACCATCTTGCTGGAACTATGATGTCGGTGATAGGAAATTGCTGGCCATCAAGTCGGCTTTGGAGGAATGGCGGTACCTCCTGGAAGGAGCAGCTCACCTGGTATTGGTCTTTACTGACCATAAAAAACATAAAAA
>BLSH010498776.1:278474-293189 GCA_018402905.1 Glandirana rugosa
AGGGTCCAGTGGTCTTGATCACAGGGGTAACTTGCTAAAGGGGAGATAATGAAAAGACCCCTGTTGGATTTTTAACCCCAAAAGAAAAATGAAAGTAAAAGTTGCTATTACCATTTGTCCTGTTTATCTCTCCCACTTAGAGGAATTACCGTATTGTCTGTCGTTTTTCTGGACTGTCCACGAGATTAGGGAGAGGTGAGATAGGTTTTGCTTTTTTTTCAAAAAAGAAATCAATATGTCCCACCCGGTAAATATACCTATGTGGAATTATTTTACCCTTACCAACCACTATAATTGAAGGACAAACACCGTGTAATCATATACACTCCCCCCTTTGGTTTCCCCCCTCACATATACTAATGTGCCACAAACAGGAAGTTAATATCACCAACCATTCCCATTTTATTAAGGTGTATCCATATAAATGGCCCACCCTGTATAACTAAAGAAAAAACTTTTTTTTCGTTTTGGATAGAGTGGAGAGGGATTAGAGCACCTGTCAGGTCTTTTTGCTGTCTGTTATGCCATTAAGGAGATTCACCCTCTCTATTTGTCCTGTTTACCATTATCGTTGAAAATGAAAGTAAAAAGAAAACCCCAATTTTTAGGTTGTCCCCAGAAAAGTAATAGAGGGGAAATCGTTCAATGGGGACACTAGTTCTGGTGACCTGGGAGGGTTCCCAAGAAATTCCTTTTTTTGCAGAAATTTGCAGAGGTTTCCTCTCACTTCCTGTTTGGCTATGGGACAGGAAGTGGAGGGAAATCTCCGCAATGGCACAGAGATGGCAAAAAAAAATCTGACAGCGGTTATAACCCTCCCTTACTCTATCCAAAATGAAAAAAAAAAGTTTTGCCCATAGTTCTACTTTAAGGTACCCATAGACATGACATAATCATTTCCCAATCCAGCTGATTGTGAATAGTTGAGGAAAACAATATACAGTATGTCTGTGAACATTGTACAAACTCTGGCCCTATGGCAGACTGATCTCTATGGAACAATTTATTGAGCGTAATCGATTTTCACAAATAATTGCCATTGTTGTCACAAGGAAATTCCTTGATTAGGGTATCCACTCAGTCCATAAACGTGCACATACATATTTATGTCACTAAGTACATAAACATGCACGCATATAGGGTACATAGCTATACAAATCATTAACCTTCTACAAAACACTAATATGTATGGGTTTAGCTACTATTTAATATACATGGTTATATTTTTTAACACCTTGCTGAACTCTAGGCAAACAGATAAATACACAGATGAAACACTGCCATTTCTCTGCTACCTTAGTTTAGTAACACTTACAGGTTTTGTTCCATCCCGCAGGAGAAGCATCAGAATGATAAGATTATCCTTCAACACTCTGCTCCCTCCTCCTACCAGCATATCACTTGTTAGCCACATAAGTACTATCAACATACCAAGCTGCATTAAAGCGGTAGTAAACCGCCTCCAAAAAAGGAAAAAATTGGGCCCCCTGCAGCATTATGCCATAATGTGCTAGTATGCACAGCATGCTAGCACATTATGACAGGCTTAACTGCAAACTGAATTATCCAGCGCAGTGCTGTCATGGCTCCTCTGGTGCTTTCATCTTCACCCAGTCTTCCGTCTCATACTGTATGCTTCATACTGTTTGCCCTGGCATGCAGAGCGTCACTGCGCATGTGCAGATGACATAATCGGCTATTGCCAATGAGAATATCTCCTAAACAGTGTACATTTAGGGTTTAATTAATTGTACCTACTGGTAAGCCTGATTGTAAGCTTACCTGTAGGTACAAGTAAAGCAATTGCCTTTGCTATCAGATTAAATAAAAATAAAAAAAATACATTTCACGATATATCAATGAATACAAAGCTCCATATAAAGTGTCTTTTATATCTACTGTACTTGGAGTTCAGCTTGAGGCTTAGTTAGAAAATAATATGGGACATTACAAGATGTCCAATCAGTTAAAGGTTATAGAATCCTCATCTTTTGCCTTGATTTATTCATGTTGCTTATTTTCTTTAAAGAAGTATCACCACGTCTTTAAAATCTTTATTAACTGGTTAACGACTGTCTCGCATACATTTACTGCTGCAGAGTGGCAGCGTAATGCATGTGCGGCTAGCAGGCCCACACGCTCCCTGAGCGGGCCCGCGGGTCGGGCGGACTCGATATCCGCCGGCCACTCTCGATCGTCTGTTAGAGCAGAAAAGCGGGTAAAAGTGTTTACATATGTCATATCTCATGGTTTGTAAATGCACCAACTTTTGTGCAAACCAATCAATATACGTGATTGCGTTTTTTTTTTTTTTTTTTACCACAAATATGAGAAAGAATGAGAATTTGTTTTTGCAAAAAGTCAAAAATATTGTTTTATTTTGCAAAATTGTCTCTCTTTTTTTGTTTATAGCGGTGATCAGAAATGACGCAGAGGTGATCAAATACCACCAAAAGAAACCTCTATTTGTGGGAAAAAAAAGGACGTCAATTTTGTTTGGGCACAACGTCGCACAATCGCATAATTGCCACTTAAACAGACGAATTGCAAAAAGTGCTCTGGTCCTAACATGGGAAATCCTTCCGGGCTGAAGTGGTTAAATCATCCTGGGGACTAAGTGTATGTATCATGTGGTTCCATTCCATTCCACGGTCACCACCTAAGAACTGTACTTGAGTCACCTCCACCAGATCATCCACTGCAGCTATTGCTTTTTTCACCACCTCCCCTCCCTTTAGAATGTAAGCTTCATGAGTAGGGCCCCCCTATTCCTTCGGTAATATTGAACTGTATTGTAATTGTACTGTCCCCCTTTATATTGTAAAGCACTGCATAAACTGTTGGCACAATATAAATCCTATATTATAATAATAATAATAATAATCTTGTTATTGCTGAACAGCTGCTCACAAGGGAACAAATAGTTAAAGGAGAAGTACAGCCAAATCTTGTTGGGCTGTACCTCTCCTATGATTCACAGGAGTGCAGTTCCTTCTGTACTCCTGTGACCCATTTTAAGCTGACAGCGGGCTGAAGCCAGCTGTTGGATGATGTCACAGAGCCAGTCCAGGCTAGGGAAAGATTGTGACCATATGGTCAGGATCCACCCAGAAGCCTGGATTGGCACTTACCTCAGCCTCTCAGCGAGCCGCTGAGAGCCTGAGCCAGCCGCTCCCACCCCCTCCACAGTCCAGCACTCCAGTAAGGGACAGTCACCGGTTCTCTGCTCACAGAGCACTGAGACCCAAGCGATCATTGGTCTTTGATCACTCGGTTCTCAGTCTTAGAGCCGACGGGGGACAGATTCAGCATTGCACCGATGATGCATTCACCTTGGTAAGTATGATTTTTAAAAAAATCTTCTCTTCTAATGATGGCTGCTTGACAATTATTGTCTCTGGCAGCGGGCACCTGCTGAAGATAAGCATAATCATTCATGACACAAGACTCTAGTAAAAGATCAGTCAGTGTTGCAGTGTTGTGTTAACTATCTGCAGGTGCATTGCATGTTTACTAGCAGCCAGAAGATACATCACACAGCCTCACAGCTCTGACTGATCATCTAAGTTTGTGAATAAACAGTCGGCGCTGCTGGTCTATGTGATTGATATGCAACTGCCAGCACAATTGTTCATTCACAATAGTAAACATTCAGTTAGTGTTGCGGGGCTGTGTGATTTTTCTGCCAATGTAGTGTATGTTAGCAGATAGCAGAACTATCACAGAGTCCCATCAACGCAGAAGATGTTTCTTGGGCCAGCTGCTCAACTACACATGAAGGTAAAAAAAATACACATATGCTACTTTTTAGGGCAATAGCAGAAAAAGGGAGAAGATGCACTGAGCAAACGCCATGCCGAAACAGCAGTGATCCAGCAAGACTTTTCTAAACTGTTTGAACTTTCATTTCCCCAAGAGAAATTATTCAGGGCTATTGTTTGCGTCTGAATCTTCACCTGATTTGAGAGGGACACCACCTGTGCTTTAACACATAGGAATGCCCATAAATTGGGCTTCAGCCTGGGGTGGAACTACAGTGCTCAAAATATAAAAGATATGCGCTGTCTCATGTGAATCAATAAAGTGAAATATTGCGAACAAATACAAAAATGACCACCTTGCGATTAAACAAACATAATACCATAATGAGAAAACTAATTCATCAAAAATTACTTCATCCAAAAAATACAAATAAAAAAAATTCAAAATTCATCAAAAAAAAAATATTTGTATTGGTTCATCAAAAATATACACACATATAAAGTGTCCTGGTGTTTTCATTTCAATTAATGTTCAAATCTTTCAATAAAATCAAGTGAACCACTTCCAGTGAAAAAATATTCAATCCGTTTTTCCAAATGTAATTAAATGTACCGCTTACCAGAACCCCACGATCTGTGAAGTTATAAGAGATCATATATCGTATAAGGCAACCAGATATGTGGATTCCTCCTGTAAGTAACCCGACCTTCTTGATGGATCACTCTAGCAGCCTCCTAATCAGCTTCCCAATTCTGCACACTCCAGCCTTGGCTCGCTTGATGCTCCTCACTTGGTATATGTGTGGGGTTTAAACATAGGGAAGACTCATCGCATAATACGTTTAAAAAAAAGGTTTATTTGAGCTAGAATATTGCACTTACAGCAACTAGGATAAATTCAAGCAATAGAGAGGGTAATCCAACCAAGAGATCATCAACAAGTATGGATCATCACATCACAGCTCCCATCTCCTTCTAACTCTTTCTGTTTCCCTGTAATAGGCTATGTCTGGGAATGGAAAATCTACATGGAATGGGAATGGAACTACAGCCAACACAAACAGAAATAAAATTGTGCTATTAATGCATAATGGGCCTATGGATCAGAACAGGGCCAAATGCTACATGCACTTAGTATGTATGGCCCTTTGTTTACAAAGTTTGGAGACCCCTGGGCTAGACTGAAAGCTGGATACACAGTTTGAGATTTTCTTTTGGTTAAACAAGCAGGCTAAAAAAAAAAAGAAAAAAACCTCATAGATTCCCGCATCCTCATAAAGGATGTGGATGAAAGACTCTCCCCTGCTGCGCCATTGTATTCTGACAGTGGAAACTCCTCCCCTCCCGGTCAGAATACACTGATCATGGCTGAAGCCAAAAGCTGCAGCAGTGGATCGAATGCTGGTCTTCCAACAGAGAGGGCTACACACAGATCGAAATGTGTCCGGTTCCTGTAGGAACAGACAGATTTCAATCTGTGTGTATCCAACTTTAAGCATTTTTCTCTATGTGTCTGTGGCTAGTGGTGCATGTATGATGTGATTTTTATTTACATTTATCCACATTTCTATCTAAGGTTCAGTATGACCCTTTAAATATACAACTGTGTCTAGGCCTTCTTCACATTCAAGCAACTTGACAGGTCAAATCTCATGACAAGTCGTATCCCATTGCCTGCAATCGCACTGTTAAAATCGGTGCGACGTTGACTTTGCGGTGCCGCAACGATTTGAAAAAGTAGTTCCTGCACTACTTTTGGCTATTTCAGGTGTGACTTACATATACATCTGTGCATGAAGCCACACAGATGTCTTCCAAGTCACACCTGAAGTTGCACTGACATGTGACTTTGAAATCATGCGATTTCAGGTGAAGTCGCACAATTTCAAAGCCGCAGTCAATGTGAACCAGGGCTAAATGTAGCCACTGAGAATATAATTAGTATGCACTGAAATATGATCTTCAGCATCAGCTACTGAAGCAGATAATCTGCAAGACTGCGGCCAGCTCATCAGACAACCTGTTGAACAAGAGGCCGTTTATGTGTTAATGTTCCAGTGATAGAGATAGATATACTTTTTGTTGTTATATAACTGGATGTTTTCATAAAGTATGGCCCAAAAATAGGTTGGAAGGAGAAAGATGGAAAAGAATAATATATGAAATCAAAAACTTGAGAATTAGTAAAATAAGGAAAGCCAGGGTTAGATGGAATAGGTACCTGGGAGGTAAAGAATTATATGAACATACAATAAATGAGTGATCAGTACACTATTTTGACATGGAATGTTAGGGGATTGGGAACAACTACTATACGTGCACAAGTGTTCACAATGATTAAAAAAACACAGGCTAAAATAGTATGTCTACAATAGACTCATTTAACTAAGGAACATTTTGGACAGATAAAAAGAAACTGGATACGATGGGAAACACATTCAGTCCATACTACAGGGTGGGCCATTTATATGGATACACCTTAATAAAATGGGAATGGTTGGTGATATTAACTTCCTGTTTGTGGCACATTAGTATATGTGAGGGGGGAAACTTTTCAAGATGGGTGGTGACCAGTTTGAAGTCGGCCATTTTGAATCCAACTTTTGTGACACATCAAACTTATTGGAAATTTCACAAGAAAAACAATGGTGTGCTTGGTTTTAACGTAACTTTATTCTTTCATGAGTTATTTACAAGTTTCTGACCACTTATAAAATGTGTTCAATGTGCTGCCCATTGTGTTGGATTGTCAATGCAACCCTCTTCTCCCACTCTTCACACACTGATAGCAACACCGCAGGAGAAATGCTAGCACAGGCTTCCAGTATCCGTAGTATCAGGTGCTGCACATCTCGTATCTTCACAGCATATGGTTTTTTTATGGTCAGTAAAAAGCAATACCGGGTGAGCTGCTCCTTCCAGGAGGTACCGCCATTCCTCCAAAGCCGACTTGATGGCCAGCAATTCCCTATCACCGACATCAAAGTTCCAGCAAGATGGTGCACCACCACATTATGGGTGTCAGGTCCGAGCATTCCTAGATGAACAGTTTCCTGGAAAGTGGATTGGTCGTCGTGGGCCAGTTGAATGGCCCCCAAGGTCTCCCGATCTGACCCTCTTAGACTTTTATCTTTGGGGTCATCTCAAGGCAATTGTCTATGCTGTGAAGATACGAGATGTGCAGCACCTGAAACAACAAGTGAAACAAATAAAGAACTGGGTGACAGAAGAGCAAAGAAAGGGGGTAGAGAGACATTTGCAGGATATATTACAGGTGGAGGACCTAATGACTGCCCTAGAGGCTAAAATTATTGTTTTACCAAAAGTTAATATACCTATAGTTAATCTTGCTAGGTCAGTATGGAAGGAGGCAAAAAGAATAGTCGATTTTAAGGATACCCCATAAGAGACTCCCATGTGGCACAATCCTACCCTGGAACACTTGTATAAAAGTGGGGATAGAGAGTTCTGGAAGAAGAGGGGAATAGTTACATTAGAACAGATCTATGATAATAAAAAAATACGAACATTTGAAGCATTAAGTCAACAACATAATATCCCCCATAGATTTTTTTTATAAATATTTACAATTAAGACATATGAATGATACATACCCAGTTTGGAAGTTTTGATCCTAAGATATCTAGATATCCCCTAATAGGTATACTTAGATCACAGGGCCCTAAAGGCCTGATATCAGTCCTGTACTCCCGGTTATTGAGAGCAAGATTGATTAGTATGCCTTTGAAGATAGGAGATAGATGGTGAGAGGTGATCCCGGAGGTGACAGAGGAGATATGGAACAGAATTTGCTCGTCACAAATGTTATGAATGCAAATGTTTGAAGTAAAATGAATGTAAAAGAACTGTAAATGTACATGTTTTGTGAAACTCGAGCAATAAAAAGTTTATAAAAAAAAAAATGTTCCAGTGAAAGTTTTTGCCAGCTATGCCTTGACTCACTGTTTTATTCCTATTATTTTAGTGATCTCAGCTTTGCTAATCACAGTGTTATATCACTTCCCCTTTGCCCTAGGAACACAAGTGGGTGGACAATAATTTTGCCACCGAGCTGTAAAACATGTGGATTGGTGAGTATAGCCTGCAGGGTATTTCAACACCATATAAATGAATTAAACATAGTATTTCACTGTACTTGACAAAATGCACGGCCTTTGCTTTGACACCTGTAAATTAAATTGATCTTAAATCATATGCTGTTTCACAGCAGTAAGTTGCTTTAATATGATGTTACTGTTCTAGGTACACTATTACAGCACAGATAGTTGTAGAAAAATAACACCGGCCTATTTTTGTCGCTGACATAAAATTTTCCCTTTTTTTGTATACCAAAAAGTTCTACTAAAACATCTTCCTTTGTCCTTCTCCATCAGTGGTGCCAACCTACCTGAAATTTACTGACATGACACCTAAATTTACTGACACAGACACGTTTTTACCAGCATTTCAAAATATTACAAAATTACAGTTTGAGCCTAGGTTCACACTGAGTGCGGGAATGAAATGGTGCGAGTTCAGCTGAACTCGCACCATTTCATTCCCGCATGTCAGTCCCGATTTCAGCGGCAATTTCACAGGCATCTGTGCGAGTTTCTGCATAGACGCCTATGGAAATCACAACTGTAAATCTCGCAAAGTAGTACAAGAACTACTCTTTGAAATTGGTGCAGCGCTGCAAGTGCGGCGTCGCACCGATTAGGACGGTACTATTGCCAGCTATTGTCCCCGATTTGGCATGCGATTTGACATGTCAAATTGCATGCCAAATCGTGTCAGTGTGAACCAGGGCTTAAGTGCAAATTTCAGTATTTAGGCTACAAACAAGTACAATATGCAATTAGCAATGTGGTTTAAAGTGTTTGTAAAGGTATTTATCTTAATGCATTCTATGCATTAAGATAAAAAGTCTTCTGTGTGCAGGGCCGGCTCTACCATTAGGCGGAGTAGGCGGCCGCCTAGGGTGCCACTGCCGCCCAGGGCTTCCAGCCGCTGTTGATCTGTCACTGGTCTACATCGATCACTCATGTCAATGGAGAGCCGTGGCTGGCAGCACACCAGGGCGGCAAACTGAGGCGGGTCCAGGGGCACAGGTGCAGGCCTATGAACCACGGCTAAAGAAATGGGTAGAGAGGTGCTGTAAAAATCTCCACCTCCACCACCTCCATCGTATACATGGACAAGGCAAAGGGGGTGGAGTCAGGGGCGGAGCCAAATGAGGGGGCGGCAAAATGAGCTTTCGCCTAGGGTGTCAAATATCCTTGCACCAGCCCTGTCTGTGTGCAGCAGCCCCCCTCATGCTTACCTGATTCCCATCTCTATCCAGTAATGTCCACGAGTCCTTCGGCTCTCCAGGACTCTCCCTCCTGATTGGGTGAGACACAATAGTGCTGCCATTGGCTCCCTCTGATGTCAAAGTCAGTTAGCCAATGAGGAGAGAGAAGGGGCATGGCCGAATCACAGCTCCATGTCTGAATGGACACACGGAGCTGCAGCTCAGCTCAGGTGCCCCCATAGCAAGCTGCTCACTGTGGGGGCACTGAAAGGGAGGGAGAGGCCAGGAGCAGCGAAGAAGGACCCAAGAAGAGGAGCATCCGGGCTGCTCTGTGCAAAGCCACTGGACAGAGGATGTAAATTTAACATGTTTGTTATTTTTAAAAAAGAGACTTTACAATCACTTTAAGGTAGATATTAAGGCAAAAAACATGTTTCCTATTTTATTTTTGATGTAGTAAGTAAGTAGCTTAGGGACAGGACAGGAGGGTAAGAAATTAGAATGGAATTAGTAGTACAACCAAGAGAAAATATTATGCTCTGACCATTTTCCAGATAGGCTATCACATATCACATAAGAGATATGTTCGTATTACACTCTTACTATACCAAAGGGAAATACTTTTCTCATCTGTTTATAAATATCTTTATAGACATGTTTACCTAAAGTTGCTTTACATGTTCAACCTACCTAATATATATATATATATATGCCCTATGCACCCATACACTCCCCATATTTGAAGGTCACTTCATCTCCTGAGGTTCTGAACCACCCGTTGAACGTTGATATTTCATATTCTGCACTTCTACAGAAAATCAATTGTGCTTGTATTGTACTGTAATCTGTTTATCGCCAGTTGGGGACCCCAGAAGAGGAGGTTTGGGGCCGCTCTGTGCAAAACCATTGCACAGAGCAGGTGAGAATAACATGTTTATTATTTTAATAAGAATAAAAAAAAATACCTTTAGTGACCCTTTAAGGGCTCATGTACACTACCAGGGGCATAACGATAGGGGTTTCAGGGGTTGCAATTGCAACAGGGCCCCATGGTCCAGGGGGCCTGAGTGCCTCCCTTGTACACCTGAATAGGAGGGATGGCAGGGGTGGCATTTAGATGACTCAATCACCTCCATTTTCCTCTATCCAGTTTGTCTTTTGCTGTTTCCATGGTCACTGTGTGCTTACCTGGTCCCCCCCCCCCCCACACAGAGCTGCTGTCTTCCCCTCTCTGTCCTGCCAGCTGCTGTAGAAGATATGTCATTATAGAGAGATGGGAACGGGCCAGTAAATGTGTAATTTACCGGCTCCTTCCTTTTCTGTATGAACAGAGTCAATGATTGGTACCAATTGGTTCATTCATAACTGAAGCATAGTAAACTTTTTACTATACTTCTGTTTTTGAATGAATGGGATGCTCAGTACACAACTATTCCTGTCCATTCATTCTGTGCAGTTGAGGCCACACAGATGGACATTGAGGTCTGAGGTTTGTTTAGACTCCTGATATCTCATCAAAGCCCCCCAACAGGGCTCATAAAAAAAATGTAAAAAAATTGTAAAAATAAAATTGTAAAAAAAATAAAATGAAATGGTAAAACAAATAATAAAATTAAAATTAAAAACTACTGAGACCAGTGTGGGAACACTGCAAAGGTAGCAATTGTGACCAGGCCCTGGCATTTCACCACCATGGGCGGCACGAAGATGGCAGAAAGGGGGCCCGCTGCAGAACTTGTAAAAGGGTGCCGCTGCGTTACCGTAATAAAGGGACCTGCAATAGGAGTAAAGGGCCCCATGATCAGTGGGAAGAGGGAAGGACCCTGGTCAGGGGGCCCTTCATAATTTCTTGCACCGGGGCCCTGAAGGTTCTAGTTACGCCTCTGTACACTACAGCTTCTAAAATGCAATTTTGTAGTTTTTTTTGTAAAAGCTTCTAAACTCAACTCCATAATGCCTATGTGTACATGTACTGGGTACTCAGGTTTCCTCCAACACACTGAAATAATAATAATAATAATAATAATAATAATAATAATAATGTACACAGGCTTTTAGAAGAATTTAGGAGCTGCTGCGGTTAGCAGAGGTTCAACCTCCCTCTCCTGAATCGCGTTCAGGATATCAATGTTTTGACCGCCGTATTGCGGCGATTTGGCCACATTTTGCATTTTCCTGTGGCCAGCAGTCAACCTAGTTTGTATGTACGTCAGCCCTAAAGCTGTCTTTTTTCAAACACAATTATGTGCATTTAGGTGTGCCAGGGTTTGGGCGTTGATTCATTTTATTGACAAAAATATTAATTTATCTTAGTCATTGAAATGAACGAACGTTCAGGCACTTGACGTGCCTAGCGTTAGCACTCGTGTTTAGGCACGTCAGATCCTTTAAAAAATTATGATTTTGATGTCCAGAGTGAATGCGATCTTAAAAGTAGGAAACTGGCTGAAATAGCAAAAGCAGAGCAATTGGAGAGAAGAGATATTTTCAAAATGCCTACAGAACAAAGTCACCCAATCTGGTCGGTACAGGTTCAATTAGTAAGTAGTCATACACAGTACAATATATGAGAACTTACCTGCCTAGCCTGTCATTTAAAGCCGAATTTAACCATGAAAAAACATTCTCTAGAGAATTAGTGATGTAACTTACCCACGTCGTGCAGCCTGCTGCATCCTGGAGAAATCTTCACTGCAGGGATGCCCTGTCCTCTTTACTGATTGCAGCAATGAAGTCATCCCACCACATTCATAGCTTTAAGGCAAGCCATAGATTCACCCATCAATACAGTCAATGTTGATGGTGGAATCCCTCCCGTAGAGCCTTCCTGGCCGGCAGAACACAATGATTACGGATGGTTACTGAAATCGGCTATAGCCACTAGCAGTAATTGCATGTAAAAAAAAAAATCGATTTGGGTACAACCAGCTTGGCCATAGATGGATCAATCCATCTATGGCCAGCTTACAGAGTTGTTGGTCCAGAAAGAGTTAAAATCCACTAGCCGCACAGATAGACACACTTGCCAGACTTTATTGGCCACATGTCTAATCTTAAAAAGATTAAAAAAGTTATTTCTATTGTTTGTATTGCTGTTTGCAGCAAATATAATAGCAGTGAGAAGGCAATGTTTAAAAGATAGTTTACATTATAGCCTTAACTTCTACTTTAACATTACCAATAAAAAAGCTGACGAATGGGGGAAAGGGGGGAAAGGGTTATGTTTACACTGTAATGTAATTATAACCCCAGTTTGCTTAGCTTTATTGGTGGCCATTGTAACAATTATAACCCAACCCCAGATTCAGTGGTAGTATTATCATGCATTGTGTACAAACCCCCCAATATAATAAGTAGCAGCTTGCGGCAAGTAGGTGGAACTTCCAAAGCTCCGTGGCTGTCCCCTCCTGTGGCACCTTCTGGCTCTGACTAATCAGATTATAGCTAGAGAATTCAGGGAATATTGAGATTGGATCACTCTGCGTCTCTGAGTTTTACCTTACACTGACAGAAAGGTGGGAGGGAACTTAAGAGGCACAAAATTGGCAGATGCACCTCATACGAGTAACAGAACGGTGGACTCCGGTGGCAGGCAGGCAGCCCCCAAAGGACAGCTTGCTCCTCTGCCTTGGGCACCATAGTGGTCACATGGGCAGCTTTGGCAGTAGTTCCACCACTGCTCCTGATGATGAACCATCAAGCCAGAGAGTGTCTAAATGGGGCTTTTTCTCCTTTCATATGCATAGTAATAAGTTATGGGGTATTGGATGTTCATGTATAGCTCTATCAGACCAAAGATCTTTCAACAACTGGGTTTTTCCTAGTTATCGAACCACCAACTAATGTCTTTAGGTAGCCTATTCCATAGACATGAGTTTGTTCAATGCCTGTATAATGTGATGATAACAGGATAATGAAAAGTTCAGTCCATGTTTGTCAGCTAAGTAAATAAAACATGTGTTTAAAAATTCCTGTCTCCAAGGACAAGCTTTTGCCACCCAACATTACCCTGGTCTACTAGCTAGCCTTGTATCTCACTAACAAGCAGGACCAATGAGAAAGTCTTACTGGCAGACAGCAATGTGTGTGGGTGACTGTGTGCCACCTCTAGCAGCATTGCCAATGTGGGCCACGATCCATGTTGACTCTGCAGAAATCCTGATTTTTAGGAAATATAATTATGCATACTTTAATCTCAATTAGTATTCAACATGTCCTTGTCTTTGGTTAGCCTTAATTTTCACAGATAGACATCATGTCTTTGGCTAGCTAACATCCTTGCAGGCAATATTAGGCCATGTAGACACTTTATAGTGGAAACAATACTACTACTTGTCTATTTAAAGCTCTTCTCAAATCTCATCTATTAATGCATCACGTTATGTACATCAGAACTGCAATGCTCCTATAATCCATGTTAGCTACTATTGTTCTAACAATATTGGGCTAGGACGGAGAGGCACACATCAGCGTCCCTTGATAGTGTATGTAAGCAGAAACCACACCACCGCTCACTGTACAGGAGGCAGTGCAGTTAGAGTGACTGATAACCAAAGACCACACTCGTTCTTTGTGCATGCTTTGGAGGAAATGCAGCATCATAAGTGCAACTTGTAGAGTGACAGCAATAAAATGTGTTCCAGGATAGAAAAAAGAAATCCAGCTTTTCTTTGGCGAGAATACCCTTACCAGCTATAATGCATGTGTCCTTGGTGTACCTGAACATCAGGCAATGTGTGCACTTCTCAGCACTCTCACTTGGTTGGTCAGAAGGAGCTGGGCAGGATGGGTAGCGCTTTATTGTCTTCCCCCAGTGACAATGCTTAGAGAATATGTTGTAGAACAACATCTTGTTCTGTGGGCCATCTCTTGGTGGATTGGTAACAGTGCCTAATTTAGTGGCCATGTTAAGTGTTTTCATCCATGTACAGGGAGTGCGGCCATGTCAGTTCTCCTGGCAGAATCACCAGGTATATTTAACCAGTTAACAACCGCCCCATAGACAAATGACGTCTACAGGGCGGTTGCTTAAATCTGGGAGGACGTCTATTGACGTCCTCCCAGAATCGCGGTTCCCGCGCGCCCCCTGGGGCGCGCACACGGGAACATCTGTGACCGTCGGGATCAGGGGTGAATGGCCGTCAAATGACGGCGTGATCACATGTAAACAAGCCGGCGGAAGCGCCGGCTTGTCTCTCCTCCCCGCACCGATCGGTGCAGTGTGAGAGGAGAGAGGGGGGAGAGAGGAGGTGCTGCAGCGCTGTGGGCGATGTGCAATGCCCACAGCGCTGCCTAGTGACAGAAAACTCCCCCCCACCATGCATTTACCACCCACCTACCACCCCCCAGCCACCATCAGCCACCCACCACCCACCCAGCCACCATCAGCCACCCACCACCCACCCAGCCATCCACCCCCCACCCATCCTCACCCAATCCATCCTCACCCACCCACCCATCCATCCATCCATCCATCCATCCATGCTCACCCATCCATCCATCCAGCCATGCATGCTCATCCACCCAGCCGTGCTCACCCATCCAGCCATGCATGCTCATCCACCCAGCCGTGCTCATCCATCCATCCATCCATGCTCACCTACCCAGCCGTGCTCAACCATCCATCCATCCGTGCTCGCCCATCCATCCATCCAACCATCC
>BLSH010498776.1:303552-319495 GCA_018402905.1 Glandirana rugosa
GTGCGGTGACTGTCGGACCCGATGGACGAGGACGGGGAAGGTGTCGGGTCTTGAGGTCACTCGTGACCTCCCCGTCTCGTGTCTCAACCACTGACTATCAGTGTCGAGAGTTGAGTCACTTCTCAGCCACCCCCTGTCGACGTCGTAGCCTGGCTACGACGTAGGTATCTCCACTCATACGTTCAAAAAAAAAAAAAATTTAGGGTGAGAAGAGGAAATTTCGGTCGGTATCTACCACACTAAAATAAAGGACGTTGTGACTGACACAAATACCCCCTTAGGGAGGGCACCTCGAAGAGAGCTGTGACTATCAGTCACCAACTCTGTGCTCTGCCCCTCCAGTGCTCACTGGAGTTCTGGGCTGTGGAAGGGGCAGGAGCAGGTAGCCCAGGCTGTCAGTGGCGTGCAGAGAGGCTGAGCCAGCTGCCAGTCAGGCATATGGGTGAATCCCAACCTTAAAGTTGGGATCTTTCCAGAGCCAGGACAGGCTTGTTGACGTGAGCCTGCTGTTAGCTGAATCTAGGTCACAGTAGGAGAAATAAGTGTTTTCCTGTGACCCAGAAGAGAAGCATGGCCAAAAGAGCTTTGGCTATACTTCTCCTTTACTTCCACTTTAATAGATGCTAATATACCATACAGTCACGCATGCGAATGAAAATCTGACAAACTGTTTTTTTTTCTAGCTGGAAGTTTGCCTTCTCACCATCTCTTTTAACCCTCAACCTGCCACACCGCATGCAGTTGCAGGGTGGTCATGGGTTGGCCTCATTCATTGAATGGATCGCGTTCAGTGGCAGTAGCAGTGGCCAGAATTGCCACACCATTTAATTTGTGCTGCGAAGCACGGCAATTTGGCTGCAACATGTGTACAGCCCTGGGTGACTTTGTTCAGGTGGGTGGTTGGGAGGTGGCAAAACCAGGTGGCCGCTTATGTTAACAAGCCCTTGATCCAGGGGCATACGTACAGGGGTTGCCGTTGCGACACGGCCTCCTGCTCTGGGGGCCCCCTGTATGCCTGCATAGGAGGGCTGTGGGGGCCGTGACATGTAGAGGAACTGATCCCTGCAGCCACTGAACCTTCCTCTCCCTCCCTCAGACATTCAGTGGCTGCAGGAGGAATATGGAGGGCATCTGCTCCCTCATATGCCACTCCTGCAGCTTCCCTATGCCTGTCTTTCTACCCCGCGGCTTCTGTGTCCTTCCCTGGTCTCTCCTTGCCCCCCCCCCCAGCAGTGCTGCCAGGTTTCCCCCTCCCACCTCCCGCTGGCTGCTGCGGGGAAACTGTCAGGATGGAGAGTGGGGAAGGAGCCGGTAAATGTGTAATTTACCGACCCCTTTCTTGTTTTAATGAATAGGGACAGTGATTGGTACCGATCACTGCCTGTTTTTTTTTTTTTTTTCAATTATTCATAGGTTGGGCATAGTAAACTACGTTTACTCTGCCTTCGTTTATTAATGAACGGAAAGCTCTGTATAGAGCTATTCCTGTTCATTCATTCTGTGCAGCTGAGGCTGCAGAGAAAGGGACTAATGAATCTGTCCTCGCTCCTTTTCTCTCTCTCAAATGTGAGACATCAGGGGTCTTTTTAGACCACTGATATTTCACAAAAGCCCCTAGTGGGGTTCTAAAAAATATGTGAAGAAAATAATACAAAAATAAATGTAAAAAAATGAATTGAATGGTAAAAAATTATAAAAAAATGAAACAAAAATAAAAAAACTACTGACACCAGTGGCGAAACTACCAGGGTCGCACTTGCGACTGGGCTCTGATGCTCCACCACCATGGGGGGACCCCAAGACAGCAGGAAGGTGGCCTGCTGTGGGACCCTAATAAAGGGTCCCATGATGGGAGTACAGGGCCCTGGGATCCATGGAAAGGGCCCTGGTCGGGGGCCAGGGGAGCAGCTCATGATTTCTTGCACCAGGGCCCTGAAGATACTATTTACACCTCTGCCTTGATCAGATATTGAATGATTCTGGTTACAAGTAGCACGCTCTGTTCCATATACTTTGTTCATTTTGGCACACAAAATTCTATATTGTATGAAGGATGGTTCCAACTTGCCTTTTGTCCACACAAATGCAGCTTGTCATCAGTCAAATATACTGAGTGGAAAAAAACATTCTTTGCATTGTCCTGTCTAGCAGACATTTTTACAAAGTTCTATAATAAGGTTGTGTAATATCCTGTTATTCTAGGTATTACTTCACCAAGAAGGATATCGTAAAAGAGACAGTTGAGAGAGAACAGCATCCTGGAAGTGGCAGCTCTGGCCTTCAGACTCCCTGGAGAGGAGTTGTCAGACAAACATCAATAGAACCTATTGTCCTGGAGCTTCATTTGAAGGGGATTTACATAATAATGATATGTTTGCCTAAAAGGGCCTCAGCTTACTGCTTTAAAGAGGAACACACATCTTAAACATCTATACCATATAAAATACATACATTTTTGATTGCTTTATTATAACCCTATGCATTTTTAATAAAAATCTTTAATTACTGAATATATTTTGTTTTTTAATTTAACAACGTGAAAACACACAGTGGCTTCTAAACTTTGAGGCTGCATTCACATATCAGCTTATTGAATCGCGGGCAGATTTACCACGAATCTGCCTGCGATTTGAGAGCACCGATATGTGAATGGCAAAATGCGGATGCATATTTGAGATGCCATTAATTTGAATGACACCTCAAAGCGCGGTGCGGGGCTGCCGCGATTGTCGGGTGATAAAGCGTGCTGCAATTGCGGCAACACACATCGTGTGACGCATGTCCCCCAAAAGTAGTTCAGGAGCTACTTTGGGGTGACATGCGTCCCACGGTGCGTGAGCAAAACCATGTACCCCATGCTGGAGGTGAAAACAAGCCATTTATCTAGAAATGGTAATTGCATTTCATATGTAGTGCATTAGCAAATGGAATGTCTCTTTCATGCAGTCAACTGGGGAGGGGGGGGCTTGAGGAATACAGTAAAAACAGGCAGCCGAGCCCCAGTTTTACCTCCCCTCACCCAATCACCTGTAACACCCTCCTAGTTTGCTAGTTATTAGGTAAATTTAGTTGGCTCCTCCTGTAGGCAGAGGAGCAGGGGTTAATTGTGTTTAGGAGGCTGTGCAGGGCTGTGGTTTTGTTAATCCCCCCCCCCTGTTTTCTGGAACTCACTGGAAGGTTCCATAACATAGTGGGGGGAGAGAGAAGAGAGAGAGAGGGAGAGAGGGAGAGGGAGAGGGAGAGAGAGAGAGAGAGAGATTCTCCAGGGAGGCCAAGACAACAGCTACTGTGGAGTTTCTCAAAGGATTGATAGAGTACAAACCAGCCATCACCCCTAATCCCCATCCAAGTTCATCATTCCTACAATAAACATCAAAAAACAAAAAACCCTAGACTGTTTATTAAGCCACCTGGAAGTGTGTGAAAATGCCTTTTGCCTGACTCTGGTGAGGGGGAAATAAGCCCGAAATCCAGTGGCTCCTTCAGGGGTAGCGCTACATACTTAAAAGCTAAACAACCAGAGGATTGCCTGTGGCAAATTTAATGTGACATGCCTAGCTGACAGGCGGAGCTCCCTGTTAAACTCTGACTTTTAAATCAATGGAGCTGCACTGCAACCATGAGCCAAGTGTTTGGCTCGTGGGTGTGTTGCATTAGCATCATTATTACTTATGGCTAGCCAATTATCAAATACTGTATATGTTAAAACACCCCGGTGAGCCAACCAAAGCCAACTTTCATAGCATCATATTCATTGGGTACATGGAAAATGTATGTTTTGCCAGTTCAGAAAAAGAAGCTTTGTAATATGATTTGATCTTACCTATTACAATCAAGTTTGGCTCTGAGGAAGAGAGGATCTCCCCTCGATACTCGTCAGCCCCCCAGAAGGTCCACAGTCCTGGTGACCTGGTTGCTGCTCGACCATTGTGGACCCCTATATGCTTTTCACATTTGTTTGTGAGTGTATTTCTGTTTCTTTTTATCAATAAACCTGCTTGGGTAATGCACAACTCTGGTGCGCCCTTGTTTTTCTTTTACAGTAATACAATATAAACCAGTGGTGGCTGGTGTTTTTTTTTGGTGGGGGGGGGGGCAAACAACCACCCCAAGCAGCACCTCCCCTCTGCTGTTTGCCAGTCGGTCCGGCTCTTTCCCCATTTTGGCGGGTAGCAGGTGGTGGGTAGCGGCAATGTGCAGTGGCTCCGTCCCCTCTCTTCCATGGTGGTGTAGCTGCTTTCAGTGTGCGGCTCCTCCTCCTAAGCGTCCAATAGGATCACCTGTTAGCCAATCGGGTGTCAAAACCCGCTTCCTGATTGGCCAGGAGGAGGATCAGCGTTACAACAATGAATATTAATTTGCTGTTGTAACTCACATGGGTGGGCTGAGAGCGCACTGTCTGCACATCGAGCCCACCCTATTTTGAAGCCAATTAGAGTCTCTGGCTCTAATAGGTGCTTCAAAAAAACACCCCCGACGTTGTAATTCATGGATAGGGGGCGGCGGCGTCATGCATAGGGGAGGTGGCGCCCGTGCGTGATATAAACACTTTTATAAGTCTCGTACGCACGGTGCGACGGTCATACGACCGAACGGCCCAAATTGTATGTTGGCTGTTGTGTCTCGCATACTGACATGCACTAAGTGATCGTACGACCAAGCCAAACGTGGTGACGTGTTACGAGCGTATAAAGAGGAAGTTCAGGTGAATGTGATTTGTGAATTAGGAACGTAGGTTTACTCGAACAGACACTTCTGGGCGTCCCTGACTTCTGAGCATGCGTGTTTTGCACAGTACAACTTGTTGGACCAACTTCTCTGTACACGCGGTACAACAGTCATATGACCACTTGTTGTGCAACCAAAGTTTTCTAGTCTGCTCATCCAACTTCTGTTGTATGACCGTTGCACGTCGGCTGTTCTAATCACGCGTACTAACGGTCGGATGATCGTACAACGAGCGGTCGTACGACCGTTTTCATATGGCCGTCGCACCGTGTGTACAGGCCTTTAGTATGCGCGATTACAACAGCCATCGTACAACGGTTGTACAACTGAAGTTGGATGAGCAGACTAAAAAACTTTGGTTGTACAACAAGAGGTTGTGCTACTGTTGTACCGTGTGTACAGAGAAGTTGGTCCACAAAGTTGTACATGCAAAACAGGCATGCTCAGAAGTCAGGAATACCCAGAAGTGTCCGTTCTGCTCGTAACACGTCACCACGTTAGGCTTGGTTGTACAATCGCTTAATTCATGTCAGTACGCGAGACACAACAGCCAACATCCAACTTGGTCCAAAGTTTGACGTTCGGTTGTACAACTTTTGCACCTGTGTGTGTGGGGCTTTAGAGAGTTTTTCCAGAAGAAACATTCCTAAACACTACTAAATGCTCCTATACGTCACTAAAGGCTACTAATAGCGTTTTTAACTTCCCCCCCCCCCCCGCCCTTTTTTTAAAGGAACTGCAAAAATGCTAATAAAACGATAATGTTCCTAAATGTTCTTAAACGCTTCTAAAACGCTACTGAAACACTGCTACAAAAAGCAGTTACCAGCATTTTTTATCCAGAGCCTAAAACTTTGCAAAAGATCCTGTTTCTAAAGTGCTACCATTTGGCGCACAACTACCACTCTGCCACTTACATGGATATCTGCCAAAATGCATTTACAGCCCTTGCTACAAATGCACACTGCAGTAGGCCTCATTGGGATGAAATTCACTTACTAACATGTTTTATGCTTGTGAAAAGAAAACAGATGATTTTGAAGAAACCTGCACAAACATAGGGTTAACACTCTAGTGTTCCTGGCGAAAACCAATCCATTAATCCAGTGCTGTAAGATCGCAATACTACCTTCTAATACATTGTGCTACTATGTTTTCTACCTAAAATGCAAGTCTAGAGCACAAATGTCATCTTGTCTTTGATGTCATCCATCTACTTATTACAGTAGCTATATATACTACCTAGTAGTATATATAGCTACTGTTACATACAGGTAAATAGTTGGTAACTTGGAAAAAAACACCAATCCATCCAGTTCCAGTGTGTATGTGTGTGTGTGTGTGTGTACTTATGTCACTACCATTCTCAATATCCCTGTACACTGTATTTGACAGTGCTAAAAATATGCACTGTCACTGTACTGATGACACTGGATAGGAAGGGAGAAACATCAGGGGCGATCAAAGGGTTAAATGTGTGTCTAACCAATGTTTTACTACACTGTGTGAGGTACTTTTACTAGGGGAACAGATGCAATTTATTCCCTGCTTTGCAGGGACACAAACTCCATCCCTTCTATCCTGTGAGAACGGCGATCTACCTTATTAGTTCAATAATTTTTATTTTAGATTAAAGGTTACAACAATATGTATTGTTCTTTACATATTTAAAGTACACGTCTGCTTATTACGGTAGTCAACAAGGTATGTACCGTATATGAGGTATACAGGGTGGGCCATTTATATGGATACACCTTAATAAAATCGGAATGGTTGGTGATATTAACTTCCTGCTTGTGGCACATTAGTATATGTGAGGGGGGAAACTTTTCAAGATGGGTGGTGACCATGGCGGCCATTTTGAAGTCGGCCATTTTGAATCCAACTTTTGTTTTTTCAATAGGAAGAGGGTCATGTGACACATCAAACTTATTGGGAATTTTACAAGAAAAACAATGGTGTGCTTGGTTTTAATGTAACTTTATTCTTTCATGAGTTATTTGCAAGTTTCTGACCACTTATAAAATGTGTTCAATGTGCTGCCCATTGTGTTGGATTGTCAATGCAACCCTCTTCTCCCACTCTTCACACACTGATAGCAACACTGCAGGATAATTGCTAGCACAGGCTTCCAGTATCCGTAGTTTCAGGTGCTGCACATCTCGTATCTTCACAGCATAGACAATTGCCTTCAGATGACCCCAAAGATAGAAGTCTAAGGGGGTCAGATCGGGAGACCTTGGGGGCCATTCAACTGGTCCACGATGACCAATCCACTTTCCAGGAAACTGTTCATCTAGGAATGCTCAGACCTGACACCCATAATGTGGTGGTGCACCATCTTACTGGAACTATAATGTCGGTGATAGAAAATTGCTGGCCATCAAGTCGGCTTTGGAGGAATGGCGGTACCTCCTGGAAGGAGCAGCTCACCCGGTATTGGTTTTTACTGACCATAAAAACCATAAAAAAACAATATGCTGTGAAGATACGAGATGTGCAGCACCTGAAACTACGGTTACTGGAAGCCTGTGCTAGCAATTATCCTGCGGTGTTGCTATCAGTGTGTGAAGAGTGGGAGAAGAGGGTTGCATTGACAATCCAACACAATGGGCAGCACATTGAACACATTTTATAAGTGGTCAGAAACTTGTAAATAACTCATGAAAGAATAAAGTTACGTTAAAACCAAGCACACCATTGTTTTTCTTGTGAAATTCCCAATAAGTTTAATGTGTCACATGACCCTCTTCCTATTGAAAAAACAAAACTTGGATTCAAAATGGCCGACTTCAAAATGGCCACCATGGTCACGACCCATCTTGAAAAGTTTCCCCCCTCACATATACTAATGTGCCACAAACAGGAAGTTAATATCACCAACCATTCCCATTTTATTAAGGTGTATCCATATAAATGGCCCACCCTGTAGATTGACATCTTAATAGTAATGAAAAATACAGTTCAGTATCATGTGAGAAAGATTGGTTGCAAGTTATAAACAATACAAGGTATTACACTGAATTTTAAGTATGGGTACTCAAAGTACTTTATCTAGCAAATAAGGAGGAGGGGGGAAGGGGAAGGGATCTTGCAAGGGTGAGTTTTTCAGTTAAAATACTCGTATCCAATTTGTTATATGGTGTTTTATTTAATTGTGCATTTATTACTTTGTGTCCATAGGGCCCATTTTTTTGAGAAATTTTGGGTAGGAGAGGTTGATTAGAGCAAATGTTCTTTCCATGTCATATTGGTGGTTAATCTCTGCTATGGTTTCTGTTACACTAGGTATGTTGGTAGACTTCCACTTTCTGGTAATGTTTATTTTTGCCGCGTATAGGGTATGTATAACGATGTGTCTAGAAGGAGGAGGGAGTGAGTCTAATCCTATGTGTAGTAGTGCTATTTTTGGGTCTGGGTTGATAATGTGGCCTGTGATCTCCGCTATTAATTTGAAAATCGCGTTCCAATACGAAGTGAGAGATTTGCAGGACCACATTATGTGCATAAGGGTACCAAGGTAACCACAGTTACGCCGACATTGTGGTTGAGTGGTAGGGTAGATCCTCGAGAGTTCTATTGGTGTGAGGTACCACATATGTAGTATTTTTAGATAGGACTCCCAATGGTTTGCGCATCTGGAGGTTTTGGCGGAGTGGTATAGAACCTTCTGCCAATTTTCATCAGTCGTGTGGTGGTTTAGTGATGATTCCAATTTTTCCAAGGATGGGGTTCTAGTTGGAAAAATGATTTTGATGATAATGTTATAGAAAAATGAGATTCCGTGACCTCTGTAGGATGGGGTATTAAAGAACTGACATACTTTGGTTGGGATGGTAATTTCTGCAGGGATCTTATGGGAGTGTAGGTAGTGGTATATTCTTATGTATGTGTAGAATTCAGAGGGTGGTAAATTATAGTTCTTTTGCAGGGTGGGGAATGGGATTAAGTTTTCTTTGTCGTAAAGCTGTTGGAGGTGATTGATGTTACATTGTGTCCATGGGGTAGTATTTACGTCTGGTATTATTCCTTTAAGAATATTTATGGGGATTTTTATATGATCAACTGGCTGTGGATTTTGGGAGGGTAGAAATGTCCATGCTGTTTGGGAGGCCTTGATGGTAAAGTGGTTGGATTCCGTGAATCTTGGGAGAGCATAGGAAAGAAGTAAGTAGGTGTATGGAGTCATAGGGTGGAGCGTGGAAGATTCTAACAAGGACCAGATTTTCTCTCTGGAGGGGTGCCACCAGTAGTATAGTTGATCTAATAATGACGCTATGTAATATGTATGTAAATGCGGAAGGGCAGCGCCCCCTTTATTTAGCGGTCTGTACAACAGGTGAGGCGCACATCTGGGGCGTTTTGACTCCCATATATATTGGTTGATATATTTTTGGACAGTTAGGAAAAAAGTTTTGGGAAGGATGATAGGGAGAGTTCTAAAGAGGTACAGTATTTTAGGGAGTATAAACATTTTCAGAACGGCTATACGGCCTAGTTTTGAGACACCTTTAGAGCGTAGTGCGTTTAAGTCCTTTGGAAGTGATTGTAAAATTACTTTGTGGTTAAGGTCATATAATTGTGTGGTGTGTGGGGTCAGGTTAATCCCTAGGTATGGAATTGATTTGGAGGACCAGGAGAAAGCATACTTTTGTTGCAGGGTATTTTGGATGTGAGGAGGTAAGTGTAGTTTAACAATTGTTGATTTGGAAACGTTCAGTTTATAGTAGGATATTTGGGTGTATTGGTCAAGGGCTTGTTGGACAGAGATCTACCGTATTTAAATAGGCAGATCGCAGTTCTGTGTCTCTGCCTGAAGAGGATCGGCGAGTGCCATCGGACATCGGGTACCCTGGACCCACCGATCGGGATGTGTGTAGTCACAGCGGAAGCATGGCGCCCCCCTACCTGTGTTGGAGTGTTGGATCATGCACAGGTGCCGCCCTGTAGCAGTTTACCTTAACCACTTGACTTGCGGCTGCCAGATCGAGCACTGTGTCCGGTGAGGGCCAGGGAGCGGGTGCGGCGGACTCGATCTCCGCCGGCTACCCGCGATGCCCCCCCCCGGAGTGAAAGAACGGAGGTCTGTGTAAGTAAACACGGACCTCCGTTCTGTTAGAGGGGGAAGGGAGTGATCACAGCCTTCCTCTACATGGTAGCTGTGATCACTCCCCTGCCCCTGCAAGTCAAACACTAAGACAGTTAGAACACGCCCAGGGAACACAGTTAACCCTTAGAGCGTCCCCTGCAGGTTAACCCCTTCACTGCCAATGGCATTTACACAGTAATCAGTTCATTTTTATAGCACTGATCGCTGTATAAATGGTCCCAAAAAGTGTCAAAATGTTCCAACATGCCCGTTGCAATATCGCAGTACCGCTAAAAATCGCAGATCGCCGCCATTACTAGTAAAAAATAATAAAAAAATAAAACCCCCCAGAAATGAATTCTCATCGTCCGTAAACGCGGCCACTTTTGCGCAAACCAATCAATAAATGCCGATTGCGATTTTTTTTATCACAAATATGAGGAAGAATATAAATCGGCCAAAACCGATGAAAAAAATGTTTTTTTATATTTTTTTTTTTTATTTGTATTTTAGCAAAAAGTAAGAAATTTGGGTTTTTTGCAAAATTGTTGCTCTTCTTTTGTTTATAGCGGCGATCAGAAATGATGCAGCGGTGATCAAATACCACCAAAAGAAAGCTCTATTTGTGGGAAAAAAAGGACGCAAATTTCGTTTGGGCACAACGTCGTATGACCGCGCAATTTTCAGTTAAAGCGACGCAGTGCTGAATCGCAAAAAGGGCTCTGGTCAGGAAGGGGGCAAATCCTTCTGGGGCTGAAGTGGTTAAAGTGGTTGTCAAGTCATTTAAAAAAAAAAAAAACACCTGCAAGAGAAAGGCATAATGGGCTAGTATGCATCACATACTAGCTCATTATGAAATACTTACCTTAGATTGAAGCTGTTGCAGTGGCCCCGAGCACCACTGTGACCAGCGACATGCTGTTTCCGTCATCTTCCGGGATCCCAGGCTCCGACCAATCACAGCGCAGACTCCAGCGATGTGATTGGCAGGAGCCGCGCTGACGTCACTCCCGCGCATGCTCACGGGAGCCATCTTTTACGGCATAGTTAGTGAAGAAACGGCCCCGTCGGCTGCTGCAGGGGATGTTTCAGGATGGATGAACGAATGAATACAGTGAGTGATCTGTACCGATCGCTCCTGTTTTAATTTTTAATGGAAGCATAGTAAACTATGTTTACTATGCTTCAGTTTGTGAATGAACAGGAAGCCCCTCAGCAAAGAGCACTTTCCATTCGTTCACTGTCCAGTGCAGCTGTGGCTGCAGAGAAAGGGACTGGTGAAGCTTCTCTCTGTTTAAACCCTTGATATTTCACTAAAGCCCCCAAATGGGGCTCCTAAAAAAATTGTAACAAATATAATAAAAATTATTTAAAAAAACGACTGACACCGTCCACTGCCCTACTGACACCAATCTCAGCTCTACTGACACTGTCCACTGCTCTGCTGATACACACGCATGTGTATTTGTGCTTTGGGGTGCACACCCTAATGCAATAGGCTGGACACACCGATGCCCACAATTAACATAGTAGGCAGAAAAAGCCCTATACTTCCTCTGGATCAGCTGTCGGTATAGGATATTGTATATGTTGGTTTTCTATTTATCTATTTTTTTCTATTGGTTGAACTAGATGGACGTGTGTATTTTTTTAATCTAACTATGTAATTGGGATATCTATATGGTTTTGAGGGATTAGAACACCTGTTCGTTTTTATTGCTGTCTGTACTCCTGTTATAGAGATTCACCCTCATTATTTGTCATGTTTACCATTATCATTGAAAGTGAAAGTAAAAGAAAATCCCACATTTTGGGTTGTCCCCAGAAAAGTAATAGAGGGAACATCTTATAATGGGGACACTAGTTCTGGTGAGCTGGGGGTCCCCAAGGAATTCCCATAATTTGCAGGGATTTCCTATCCCTTCCTGTTTGGCTATGGGACAGGAAGTGAAGGGAAATCTCCACAACGGGACACAGACAGTGGAAAAAAAAATCTGACAGGGGTTATAGGACAAGAGGAGAGCACACTGGGTTCCCAGCACAGCTAAAGAACTGACCATGCTGTGCTCTCCTGCTTAGTGTGGTCAGTTTTTAATAGGAAAGCAGAGGGACTAGCAAGAACACCAGGGATTTCACACAAAGGAAGTAATACAAAGAGAACAGGATACTTTCTCATACAAGCACATGGTACAGCAGGCACATATCAGGAATATGAAGAGTTGGGGTAACAAACACTTTAAGTGACAGGCACCAGGTACTGACATATCAGAGGCAGAGGGATTGTCACATTTTGCCCCATACGTGCAAGTAGATAAATCTGTTTTTATAAACTTACCTTATAATCATAATAATACAGTGCTTCAATCTATTTCAACACTAGCACTTGTTAGGCACTCCATGACCACTCTAATAAGAAATGATTGACATTTATGTTATTTAATTTGTTTATGCTTATTTAATAATGTGGCGCAATAAGAGACAAGATTCAGGTGAAGGCTAGAATGTTATTCAGTGGTCTATCCTAATCTGAGTTAAAGAGAGACTTCATGAGCCATCTGTTCAACAGGAGGCATGAAAGCACAAAATCAATTAGAGCCATATGCAGCAAACAGAAGCAAGATACGAAATCTGAATAATCTTCTCAGTTTCAAGCAGCAGACGATAATCACGATACACAACTAGAACACAATCCCCTAGACGGAATAAACATTTGCATGCATTAATATGATTTTAAGTGGCTATTAAAGGTAGGAATGATCAAATCAGCAGAATCGCTGATTCATCATTTTCCAATTTTCCTTATTATTTATGAAGATTTGCACATTCTACAAAGAGTCACATACGTTAGCATTCATGTAAATATTCAGGACAACTAAAACACATTCACAATATATCTTTTATGTGGGTTTTTAAACCAATTCCCACCTCACCAGCTATTGCTTTATTAATGTGGCTAACTCAGAGCAAGTAGGGTTTTCCTGTCTTTTAGTTTTTCTTTTCTGTTTTATGTGTTATTTTTTTTCTGTGTTATTAGCAAATTTTACTAACAGCAAAACATGTCTGCGTCATTGTTTCTATTCAATATTTTGCATATTCACTAATCTTTCTAATTTTAGTAATGATTACAAAGGCATTTTAGGTCCTTATTACATTTCATAAAAAAGTAAGTTAAAGAGGTTAAAGTGGATGTAAACAAATTAAAAATTTTAATGAATAATTCTGCCTGGTAGAGTATAGCATGTCATGTCATCTGTGCCCAGTCTTGCCACAAAGAGTTAATCCAACTGTGAGTAATGAGCTTATCTTTTTTCAGGAAGAGAAAGTTCAACTAACAGGGAAATACACAGTCAGTCCACCCCTTGCTCTGTGAGTGACAAGCAATTTGCTTATCTCCTTCACACAGCAGAGAAAGTTTTACACTCCCCCCTCCCTCCTCAATGTCTCAGTATAGAGGTGGGTGGGGAGGCTTGTGACATCACAACTCCACCCACCAAACTCCAGCAAACACAGACACCCACTGATTTCAGAGTTTTACAGAGCTGCTAGTGCTTACAGGAAGGGCATTTGAAAGTTAGGGATAGATGCAGGAGGCTTGCATGTATATATACATTAATACTGTGTCATTAGTTTATACTGGGTGGGTGGTGGGTTTACATCCACTTTAACCTTATAAAATTGGATTATGGACTTCCTGACCAACAGACCCCCAGCAAGTCCAATCCGGCTCCATTTGTTCAAACACCACCATAATCAACACTGGCGTAATACAGGGCTGTGTGCTGAGCCCCTTCCTCTACTCCCTCTTCACCTCTGACTGCAAGCCTGTGAACAGATCGAACACCATCATCAAGTTTGCAGATGACACTACGGTGATTGGTCTCATCAGTAACAATGATGAGAGGGGTTACAGGGAGGAGATTCAGCACCTGGCCACATGGTGCAATGACAACAACCTGCTCCTTAACACCTCCAAGACAAAGGAGCTCATTGTGGACTTCAGAAGAGAGTCAAGAGGCACGCATGACAGCATCCAGATCAATGGAATGGCTGTCGAGCGTGTCTCCAGTTACAAGTTCCTAGGGACCCACATCTCAGAGGACCTGTCCTGGAGTATAAACACCTCCAGCGCAGTTAAGAAGGCCCACCAGCGCCTCTTCTTCTTGAGGACACTGAAGAAGGATCGGCTGTCCTCGGATATTCTGGTGAACTTCTATCGTGGTGCAATAGAAAGCATCCTGACCAACTGTGTCACAGTCTGGTATGGGAGCTGTTCTGTTGCAGAGCGCAAGGCACTACAGCGGGTGGCGAAAACTGCCCAGCGCATCACGGGGACTACCCTTCCAGCCATGGAGGACGTCCAGAGGAAACGCTGCCTGCGTCGAGCTCGTAACATCTACAAGGACTTCTCTCATCCTGCCCACAGACTGTTTTCTCTCTTGCCCTCTGGGAGGCGCTTCAGTTGCCTCAAAACTAGAACTAATAGACTGAAGAACAGCTTTTTCCCCAGAGCTGTTTCTTTATTGAACTCTGCACCCCGCTGATCCCCCTGAACCCCCTCCGTCCCCGGATATCATTTACACCACTGTACATAAATTATGGGACTAATTCATCAACTGCTTATTTGCACACCTACAGTCAATAATGCACTTTATAAACATGTAATAACTTGCACTACCATTAATATTAACATTAATATGTAATAACTTGCATTTTTGCTAATGTACATATCCATTTACCAATATTATGCAAAACTGTATATCCTGCTTTTGTTACTATTGCACTTCTGGTTAGACCTAAACTGCATTTTGTTGCATTGTACTTGTACATGTGTAATGACAATAAAGTTGAATCTAATCTAATCGAATCTAATAAAAAACAAACAAACAAAAAGGGTGAGACAAAGGCATAATAAGCTAGTATGCATCGCATACTAGTTCATTATGAGGTACTTACCTTAGAACAAAGCTCTTTCAGTGGCGCCCAGACACCGCTGAGATGACTTACATTTTCCCGTCGATTCTTCCGGGCTCCGGCACTGTGATTGGCTGGAGCCGCAATAACATCACTCCCGCGGCGGTGGTCACGGCACAGGGTCCTGAAGAAATGGCACCGGGCCATTTCTTCAGAGCGAATGCCAGATGACGTTGGCGTATATAGTAAATATCTCAAGTTTACGAGATTTTTACAGTACCTACAGGTAAGCCTAAAAAGGAAGACTTTACTTCCTCTTTAAGTGTAATATTTAATTGCAGTCTCCTACAATTATCCTGGAATCCTGGAAATGGTTGGTATGCACCAAGCATGTTCATTGCCCCATTAGATCTAACTCCTCCACCATCAATTGATGTAAACCATGCTTGAAATGAATGCATCACCTATCTTGGCTTTCTGATCAATGAATTTTAAGGCCTCATTTACACTGCTGCTGGTAAACTGACATTTTGAGGCATTTGGGCATTCTTTTCCGCTGCCCCTGAACTCTCCTCTTGTTATTTTATCAGTACATTTACACAGGGTCGTTTAAGGTAGTTTCCAGGCAGTTGAATTTAAAGGCTTTTTTTGGAACACAAAAAAATGGGTTCAGACGCCAGTTCAGAGGCATTTGAAACGCCAAACAGCTTGTAAATGCCGCTAAATGCGCCTAAACGTGGTAACTCATGTCTAAGACAGTTTTGTTTACAGGCGTTTCCATTAAAAAAAAAAAATTATTTAACCACAACAGTACCTGGCACGAAAACCCCCTTCCTGTCCAGGCCATTTTTCAGCTTTCAGCACTATCACACTTTGAATGACAATTACTCAGTCATGCAACACGGTACCCATATGAAATTTGCGTCCTTTTTTTCACACAAATAGAGCTTTCTTTTGGTGGTATTTAATCACTAGGAGGGGGTTTATTTTTTGTGCTATAAATAAAAAAAGATTGAAATTTTTTTGAAAAAATGCCTTTTTCTTTGTTTCGGTCATAAAATTTTGCAAATTAGTAATTTTTCTTTGTAAATTTTGGCCAAAATTTATACTGCTACCTATCTTTGGTAAAAATAACCCAAATAAGTGTATATTATTTGGTCCTTGTGAAAGTTATAGAGTCTACAAGCTATGGTGCCAATCATTGAAAATTGATCA
>BLSH010498776.1:347150-357471 GCA_018402905.1 Glandirana rugosa
ACAGATCAAGTTGGTTTTTTTTTTATATATATATATAGTATGTTAGGGTATATCTGTTAGGATATGGGTGTTGACTACGTCTCCTTCCGCTGTTTTGGGGTCGTTTCGTACTAAGGTAAACGATGTCGTCCCCTTTTTTAAGGAAAGACTAGGGGGTTCTCCGCTAGTCTATATGGGACCTAGTTGAAAATAAATAATGTAAAAACAAGAACCCAAACCCATAGGGAATTACCGAATAACTTGGACGTCACACGATACAACAACGTAATACCCATCTAGACGTATACCCACACGTGTGATGTTTCCAATAGTAACCTCAAACAATATCTGGAGGGTCACAATTTCTCCTCCATCTCTGAGACAACAAACTCCAATGATAACCTTTGTAGTGTGCACACCCATATGCAGATCTACCCATAATGCAACAACATAGCACACTGCAGGTTCAATAAGCCATTAAGGGATACCCAAACCCAAGAACAAAAATGTAATAAATAAAAGTTGATCCAGGGTATATCTGATCGCCTCTTGGGGGATCAGAAAGGAATTTTTTCCCCTGCTGTAGCAAATGGAATCATGCTTTGCTGGGGTTTTGTCGCCTTCCTCTGCATCAGTTGTGGGTATAGGATTGTCTATATGGGATTGTATGATATATATATATATTTTTTTTTTGGTTGAACTAGACAGACTTGTGTCTTTTTTCAACTTGACTAGCTATGTAGATGTGGTTCACCTGTTTCTCTGCCCTCATCCTCCGGATGCATGGAAAATCATGTGATTGAGGGCAGAGAGACAGGGATGACTGTGGGATGCCCAAAGAATTAAAGATCATAAGACCAAACTGTATACCACTCTGTATACGTTCTCTTTCATCCTCCAGCACTGACACTTGTTGACCGTTACACCACTTTTCCTTCTCTCCTGCACAACGATTGCTTCTTCACCGTTAGGCCTGAAAGGAAATTAACCAGGCCTCCATCTCCTCTTCAAATAGCACCTATCACCATGGGGGCACTACACCCCCCCCCCCCCAAACATCAGCTGGTCCCTAGCTGAAAATTTACAAAAAATAGCTCTTGAGCCCAAGAGCAAGGGCATCCCAAAGTCAGAAGTGGGAAGGGAGGTAAAGGGAAAAAACTAGGACGGGGAACTTTACAAATAATTTAAGTACAAAAATATAACAATACCATCTCTGTAAATTATTCACACTGTACAGTATAATACATTCCTAGCTACAGGTCCCTGCTACTAGCCACATACAAATATAATATACATTCCTGGACCAGAGCACTTTCCCCGGAAGAAAAGCACTCTGTCTGCATAAATGTAAGTATGTTGTTGACTCTCGATGGATGAGGATGAACAGCCGTTCCATCCCCGGGATCCTAAGAGAAGGGAGAACAACTAACTACAACTATATACAAACATGTCTATTGAGAGTGGGTTATAAGCCTCCAGTAGAGCAACAACATCAAATATTTTTTTCTTCTTACCTGCCTGCCCTGTCAGTGAGGGGTTTTGATCTCACTGCAGGAGCAGAAACAAAGAAAATCAATGATGAAGAGCTCTTCTTTAAGGTTCCTGGTGGGAGGGGCCCCTCCCCGGACAACAGGTAATAAAGAGGGCAAACCTCACCCAAGTGTCTTTCCAATGGGCCAGTCTCTTCCACTGGGGCACATGGGGCAGGCAGGCTGGTTTGTCCTGCAATCAGGAGGAGATGAACACTCCGCTGCTAATAACAATCAATGAGGTGTTCCTACACCCATTGTAATTCCAGCAGTCTATTCAGATGTAGTAACCGGGGTCAGGCAACCTCTTCTGGCCTCCTCCTTCCTCTCTAATGGAAACAGAGAAGCTCTTGGGTTTGGTCTGGCTTGATCACCATTACACAATCCTTCAGAATAGTGCGCCCAAGGCTCCACTCCTTCTTTAATTCCACAAATCTTTCCCAGCAGCTGCTATTAGGTCCCCGCAAAGGCTATGGTATGTGAAGGTAGTCCCATGTCATTTCATCTTCCCACTCCTCCCTAGAGCTCTCAACAATGTCCATGACATGGAGTAGGAACATAGTGGTAGTCCAGACCCCACTCCAGAGAAATTTCCCTTTGGTACCAAGAGAGCCTAGGTAGACTCTTAACTTTCCCTCTCCCTGGCAGAACTTGGGTGTACGGCGATGTAAACACTTGTCTGGGTGGTGGAAGGCCTGTTGTAAAAGGTATGGCTGCTAGTACTAGGGATTCCTGCTGCAGTCTTTGAATCCTGAGGGGGCTCCGACTCATCCCCATTGGAAAAGTACAAGGCATGAGAACTCAACCAGGTGCTCCAAAGATTCAAATTCCGCCAGCAGTCTGGGTGACCCCCAATCTATGAACCTGTCCCTGGCATCCTTGCTCGGCTGGACAAGGAGCACCTCCCCCTCAGCTACTGATTCCGGCCTAGCTGGGATGCCTATGGGTTGGGACTCAGCCGGAATTTCAGGACTCCCGCTTAATGGTACTCACGGTCTCCAGGTCCCTAACCAGGCCACAGGTCACAACAGCCTCCTCTTCCCCTCTGTCCTCTGTGTTCACGGGGGAGTCACCAGGCCGCAGCTCTACCCTTTGGGTGGTGTCATCAGGCCCGATCCGGTCCTCCGGGACTTCCGCAGCTGTGGACGACAAAGCCCTGATTGCAGGTCCACAGGTAAAACTGGGGTTCCTGCGATGCAGATACCGCCGGGTTAATGGCTCGTCACAGTGGCTGCACTGGGCCCAAGCAGTGACCTCCGCGGTGAGTATCCGGCAGTCCGGGCAGATAAGACACAGTCCCCCGAAAGGCTCCTACTGGACCCCTGTGCCTATCAGGGTCTGCTCCATCCGATCCGGCAACCAGGTTAGCGCTGGTACTAGTCACCCACCTTCCGCCATCTCTCTCCTTGTGGTGACTGCTGCTAGCTGCAAGCATCAAGACTCTCCCAGGGCATGGCACCGCCCCCACGTTACCAGATGAGCTGGCGCCAAATGTCCTGATGAGCAGGCTTTCTGCACGTCACAATACTGTAACCCCTTGTGCAAAGGACGAAACTTTACAGACACGCTGATACTAGCAGAACTTTTCCAGATTTGCTGACTTTGCTGGTGGTTGCTGGTAGCAACAGTAATTTGTAGTAGCCACTGTTTTGCTGGAAAGTACACCCTCAACACAGTCTCTCCCCTTAACAACAAGAACAGTCCCCAGCATACTTTACTGTTGGCAGGAGTTGGAGCAAAACATTCAAGATGCCCAGATTTTGCAGGACGCTGGGCATATTTGTAATCCAGTGGGTGATATCCAGCTTTTGCAAATCGCTGGACATATTTGTAATCCATGGGCGCGATTTCCCGGCTTGGTTGCCACAGGTAATGACACATGGTAACAAAGCCACTGAATTTTTTCAGGATAAAGCAAGTGTCCACCCCAGCACTGATTGGAGCAACTAGGCAAGCAGGAGCAGCAATTGGCGACCATTCCCACTAGTTGCTATGGACAATGGCACACTTGTAAGCACTTTGTTGTTTAGCAGGCAAACACACAAGTCTTTACCCCGGGTTCAGGCCACATAAACAATAAAAAAATATGGTTCCCTGGCTCAGTTCTCTTGCAGGTTGCTAGGGGCAACGTTTGGAAGCTTTACAGGGGAATCCTGGAAACGAGACCCCAAATGTAGCCAGTGGCCCCCTTAGGGATGGCTGGTAGATGTGGTTCACCTGTCTCTCTGCCCTCAATCACACAATTTTCCATGCATCCGGAGTCAGGACTTTGTTTTGTTGTTTTATTGAGGGAATAAACTTGGATAGGGAAAGGGATTACTGTGGGATGCCCAAAGAATTAAAGATCATGAGACCAAACTGTATGCCACTCCGTATACATTCTCCTTTTCCTTCTCTCCTGCACAACGCTTGCTTCTTCACCGTTAGGCCTGAAAGGAAATTTATCAAGCCTCCATTTCCTCTTCCTCCACCCTAGCTAGCATATGGTGAGGTCGGCACTGTGTCAGCCAGACCTTCAGACTGCCCGTTACAGGCAAGGGCCATGGGGCCTCGGATTGTAAGGCCACAGGCCGTCAGGGTGTAGCTAAGTACAACTGTGCTAGCCAGGTCCAGCCCATACTCTTCCAGGCCACTCCAGCCTACCTCACTGTCCAGTGACATTCCTTCCCTTGACTGGCTCCTCTAACTTCCACAGACTGTCCACTGTCTCCTCCCAGCCTGCTCCAGCCTTTCTGTCCAGTTCCCAGGCTCTGTCACTCCAGTGGATCCTTTAAAGAGTCTTACAGTAGCCTCTCTGTTGTTCTCCTGCTCCCTTGTGCTGCTCCAGGATCCAACTCCGCTGCTGGCTGCACCCGAGCCACCAGGCCTAAAGGTCACCCGCGAAGGCAGGGGGCTCCCTGGTGAGACCTCCACAACCTCAGCTACATCTCCACTCCCCCGCCCGACACTCTCCTCCCCCAGCTGAGCAGACCACAGTATTTAAGGAGGCCTGTCCCCTGCCAATCCAGGTTGGGGATTGGTCAGGGCTCCTTAATATACTTCAGAAAGTTACACCTCCTCATCCATCCCCCTTTCCAGAGCCTTCTAGAAAAAAAGGGGAAGAGTATTCAAGGGGTGTTCCTTCCTGCAATGTCCAGCTCTTTCTGGGCCACTCCACTGCCCAGATCAAAACATTCAGGCCTGCACGATGTCAGGGCTGACTAAATTTGCCTCTCCTAGCAAAAATCAACTACAAACAACACCTATCACTATGGGGGGTGCTACATAACTATGACATGTTTGTATGTAAAAAAAAAACAAAAAAAAAGAAAAAACCTTTACTATCACTTAAACTTGTTCTGTGCTCTGCAGTTTTTTCATAAATTCAGAGTATTAATTGCTTCTGCCTGCTTCTGTTTAAGACCTTATAATAGTTATTGTGGGAAGAACTAATAAATGAGTTACGAATATTAATCTTCGCTGAGTTTGTTCATTTGTGTGAGCTGAGTGAATGTGATAAATGTTTGAAACAATAATTCTCTTTTCTCCTCTGGCTCTGCCTCAGATGGAGCCAGTATAAAAGCTTTGTGGATTACAGTTGTTCTGCTGGAGGGCCTGTCCAGAGGGAACAGCGCATGAAGATGTTTGCCTGGGTGGAGCATCTTGGAATGAATCTTCTGTGCTGAAGAACGTCTTGAGAAAGCTGGGTAGAAACTGCTGCTGGATCAAGATTCACTGCTTACTTTATAAAGTACATGTGGCTGCTCTGGAAGGATCAAGGTCCTAAATTGTCCAAAGAGAGAGTCACATGCATCTTACAAAAAACTATAAAGCTCCTGTAATGTGGCTGCAGGAAAGAATTGCCAACTAAACCAGACAAAAGTCAAAAAGGCAAAAGACACAAGCTACACTTAGGCTCCAGTCACACCTGGGCGTTTTGAATCGCAGGTGGAATCTCTGGGATTCTACCCATGATTCAGAATCGCAGCAAAACGCGTAGTGCATTGCACGACAAATTACATCAAAATCGTGCAAACAAAATTGCGGGATGCGTGTCGCTCAAGAGAAGTTCCGGAACTTCTTTCGGGCGACACACACCCTGCGATTTTGTTTGTGCGATTTGTTGTGCAACAATCGCGGCAAAATTGCACTGTGTTTGGGGTGTGATTGAGAAATAATGGCATCGCAAACATGTCCCGCGTTTTGCCACAAGGACTTTACCACAGTTTGATAACAAATACTGTTCTTTAACAAAAGAACATACTTTTCATATTCAAATGTATGCTACCAAAATGAGTGTGTACTGTAAATTGCCTCCAGCAGTGTTCCTGTTTTTTTTTTGTTAGAGGCTGCCATTTTGTTGAAGCCAGAGCAATGACTTCCTTACATAAACTTGTCTCCCTCTCCTTGATCTCAAAAACTATAGGTCACTTTCTGTAATTAAAATGCGTGCATTTCCAGCCTTGATTGTATGTCTTGGCTCAGTTAGAGAGGAAGGCTGACAAAGGCCTTACAGTGCTGAAGTTCACAGGCTGCTGCTCCCGAGGGGGAAATGAGAGAATATCAAGTAAATAGAAAAAATAAGACACAACCTTTGTATGTTTAACCCTTTTGTGTCTTCCTGTAAGCAATGCTTGTTCTGTCACTGTTCCTGCTTTTCTTTTCTCTCTCCCTAATCTGTGTTCCCTCTGCACGGTGTCATTCCTGTTGCTCCACCTCAGCAGCAGAAAATCTTAATACTGTCAGCAGATCAGCCTCTAGTGACTCACTGATTATCGGCACAGTGCCAAGAATACAGGACAACTGAGGTTGTGCAGAGCAGGATGAGACAGTGCCTTAATGGACTTTAAACAGTGTTGGCACTTATGTTTTATGTTTTTTATAGCTATACCTGCAAAAGGGGCCAACATAAAGTCAAATCAAAACTTAATTTTCTGACTAAAGCTCTACTTTAATATTCACCTTTCTATCTGTGTCAGTCAGATATGCTATCATCATTTTCCTGTATCCTGTTTCCCTATTCATCTCTCTTAGTTCAAATCAGCAATAAATACCCAACCAGCTCATTAACCCCACACACTGGGGTATTCAGAGATGCCAACCTTTTTTTTTTTTACCAATTTTGGGGTTATTCCACACCACCGTGAGAGGAGTAATGCTACATCTTGGCACCCAATGTTGGGCCCAATCAGACTTTTGTGCTGTTGTTACCATTAGCAACCAGCATAAGGACTATCTATGTGAGAAAAGTAAAATGTAAAGAGAACTTTCCCAGAGTTACCACTTTATTGTGAAGAAGAATATTTTTGCTTGAAGAGAGGTCACTAGCATTTGTCGCTTTGGATAGAGACTGGAGGTTATTTTTTTTTTTCACTAATGAAGGTGGGCCTTGAGACCCTCTGGTGGGCCAAAATAGCAAGGAAGAAGGATGGAGTTACTGTCTCTTCATCACCATGCTGTGATCCCTTCAATGTGGAAGGACAGCCTATATGGAACTTGCTAAACACAGCACGCTACTAGCATTTTTTTTATGTTCATATGTGGCTGCGCTGGGGAACACTTGACAAAGTACCGCAGAGTCCATGGATAGAGCTATAGAATCCAGATGAGGTCCGCTAACAGACGCAGGAGTGCGGATGAAGCCCTACACAAGCTTGACTGGCATTCTGTACATTTCATAAGTTTGTAGCTTTAAACACCTGAGAATAACGAGTGGAAATTTTTGGAAGCTTACAGCCACTATTTTGCTAAATATGCTTCACCTTTTTACTATCATCCGAACATTTGTGGTTACTGGTTTAGCAAGAGAACTGCAGGGGTAAAAGAGTGCAGTGGCTGTTGAGAGGATACAGAAGGCTCTATGTGGTTCAGGACATGAGAAGCTATCTCTGCTTTGACAGGTTGTATGCTCTGTAGAGTTAAAAAGGAGGTCTGCATATAAAGCAGAGCTCATGCTCATTCTAAGTGTGAAAGGAGGAAGGCACCAAAAGCAAAACATATAAGGTTAAGATTTTATTTCACACTCTCGTTTCATAAAAAGCTAATGTTTTTCAAGGGTTGAAAGGGTTTGGTAATGTTGAGCAAAGTATGTACATGACTTATAAAATTTTGTATAATCACACCAAATGTTAAGCAGACCTGCTTATTCTAGAATTCGGTGCTGTGTTACCTAATGCCTGGCATAGTTGATAACATCTATACAATATGTCCCCAGACCAACTTTTTTGAACTTTAGAGATCTTCTTTTTCAGGTGGCATGGGTCCGTACCCCATATATATACGGAATCTTAGGTTAACGGACATTATTATTATATTTATTCTGAGCTAGAATAAATAAAATTAAAATTCTTTTTAGGTAAATGATAAAATAAAAAAGACAGGGTATATTGATGAAATGGCAAGTTACTACAGTATATCACAAAAGTGAGTACATCCCTCACATTTTTGTAAATATTTAATTCTATCTTTTCATGTGACAACACTGAAGAAATGACACTTTGCTACAATGTAGTGAGTGTACAGCTTGTATAACTGTGTTAATTTGCTATCCCCTTCAAAATAACTCACCACACAGCCATTAATGTCTAAACCGCTGGCAACAAAAGTGAATACACCCCTAAGTGAAAATGTTCAAATTGGGCCCAAAGTGTCAATATTTTGCATGGCCACCATTATTTTCCAGCATTGCCTTAACCCTCTTTGGCATGAAGTTCCCCAGAGCTTCACAGGTTGCCACTGGAGTCCTCTTCCACTCCTCCATGATGACATCACAGAGCTGGTGGATGTTAGAGACCTTGCGCTCCTCCACCTTCCATTTGAGGATGCCCCACAGATGTTCAATAGGGTTTAGGTCTGGAGACATGCTTGGCCAGGCCATCACCTTTACCCTCAGCTTCTTTAGCAAGGCAGTGGTCATCTTGGAGGTGTGTTTGGGGTCGTTATCATGTTGGAATACTGCGCTGCGGCCCAGTCTCCGAAGTTAGGGGATCAAGCTCTGCTTCAGTATGTTACAGTACATGTTGGCATTCATGGTTCCCTCAATGAACTGTAGCACCACAGTGCTGGCAGCACTCATGCAGCCCCAGACCATGACACTCCCACCACCATGCTTGACTGTAGGCAAGACACACTTGTCTTTGTACTCCTCACCTGGTTGCCCCACACACACGCTTAACACCATCTGAACCAAATAAGTTTATCTTGGTCTCATCAGACCACAGGACATGGTTCCAGTAATCCATGTCCTTAGTCTGCTTGTCTTCAGCAAACTGTTTGCAGGCTTTCTTGTGCATCATCTTTAGAAGAGGCTTCCTTCTGGGATGACAGCCATGCAGACCAATTTGATGCAGTATGCAGCATATGGTCTGAGCACTGGCAGGCTGACCCCCCACCCCTTCAACCTGCTGGCAGCACTCATACGTCTATTTCCCAAAGACAACCTCTGGATATGACGCTGAGCATGTGCACTTAACTTCTTAACAATGACGAGACCTGTTCTAAATGGAATCTGTCCTGTTAAACCACTGTATGGTCTTGGCTACCGTGCTACAGCCCAGTTTCAGGGACTTGGCAATCTTCTTATAGCCAGGGCCATCTTTATGTTGAGGTGCCATGTCGAACTTCCAGTGATCAGTATGAGAGAGTGAGAGCGATAACACAGAATGTAACACACCTGCTCCCCATTCACACCTGAGACCTTATAACGCTAGTGTATCACATGACACTGGGGAGGGAAATGGCTAATTGGGCCCAATTTGGACATTTTCACTTAGGGCTGTACTCACTTTTGTTGCCAGCGGTTTAGACATTAATGTCTGTGTGTTGAGTTATTTTGAGGGGACAGCAAGTTTACACTGTTATACAAACTGTACACTCACTACTTTACATTGTAGCAAAGTGACATTTCTTCAGCGTTGTCACATGAAAAGAAAGAATAAAATATTTACAAAAATGTGAGGGATGTACTCACTTTTGTGAGATACTGTAGTAACTTGCCATTTCATCAATATACCCTGTCTTTTTTATTTTATCATTTACCTAAAAAGAATTTTGATTTTATTTATTCTAGCTCAGAATAAATATAATAATACATTGTAGTAAAGTGTCATTTCTGCAGTGTTATCACATGAAAAGTTAGAATAAAATATTTACAAAAATGTGAGGGGTGTATTCACTTCTGTGAGATACTGTATGTAAATATAATGTGGTGTCTATATGATGTTATTGAGCAAATGTAAACTTGTATAAAAAGTTATAATTTGAAAATTGTTGAACATTGAATACATCTACTATGTTAGTCAGGAAGCAGGAGGCAAGGAAAATATTTTCTAAGTCATCTTTCATTTCCTTTCTCCATCATCACATAACCTGATTCACCAGTTTGACTTGATTTTTCACTCTTTAGTTTTGATGTGTTAACCTCAGAGAAAAGGAATGTCCAGTCTTTATGAAGACATGCCAGTGCTGTGACATTTCCCACACTATATCTTCAAAGGAATACAGAAAAACCTTCTTACATTTCTTCTTTGTGTTGAATAAGTATATGCATGTTGTGCATTGATTAGCTGATCAATGCTAGCGAAAGTTTTGGAGGTGCTTAAGGTGCACAAGGAATGCCTAGTTTACAGGAAAATCCCTATAGCAACTCAGTGATAGGTCCCTTTTCAATGTGAGTGGTCCTTATCTATGTATCATCCAAGCCAAGATAAAAGGTTGCAGTGGGTTCTGACTAGCCACAATTCAGACCAGTACATGCTAATTTCCTATTAATCCATGAGAATTAGGAACATTGTACTAAAGGCATGGCTATGATATCAGCAACCAGAGCAACATGT
>BLSH010498776.1:358326-370897 GCA_018402905.1 Glandirana rugosa
TCACGTCCCGACCAATAGTGGGGCCCCCCCACCCCCCACCGACGCCCACGTACGGTGGTGACAACTATTCTTTGTACCTTCCAACTGTCGTCTTTTTATCAACAGGTAACTTCAAGAGGTAGGTCGGACAGTAAAACAAAATAAAAAAAATACGTTTTTATCTGAATACAAACAAGGAACGTACAAATATAAGTGAATGACAACTGATTGAATGGTGACTACTTCAGTTTGTAAAGTTTGTAGTTGTTAAGTAACTCGTATCATTATGAAAGATAACAATTTCACAATGATTTGGGTCCTGGGACGTAAGTGATATAGAGCAAGGGATGTTATGTGTGACACTGATAGAAGTCACAAGACTGCTATATACTGCTGATGAAGTAATGTATTTAGCAGTTTATATTTACTAAAATAATTGCATTTCCGTGTTCTGTGTATTGTAGGGAACGAGATATAGTGAATGCAGGGTCCTGGGTTTAGTAACACTTTAACAATAGAAAGTATTACTATGCTCAATGAATTGTTGATGTTTGAAATGTTTGACTTCATCAGTGGTAAGTTAGTCAACAGTAAGTGAATATAAACATGCAAGGAACAAACATAAGTCTATTTTTGCATAAAAAAAATAAAACAAAATGACAGGCTGGATGGAGAACTTCAATGGACAACTATTTTTCTGCTGTCAACCTTCCATGTTTCTTATCAACAGTGGTGGCATGCACCCGCAGCCACCCCCCACCCCCCCGGGGTGATAACCAGCCCTGCACTTACCCCATCTAGGTCTTGGGCCGAGCTTCCTCTGTGTGGCGGCTTCCCCTTGCGTCTCCTCCTCCTCCCTCCTCCTAGGCGGTCAATAGGATCGTTTTTCCTTTCAGCCAATTGGGTGACGGGTCTCAGGATTGATTCCTGATTGGCCTGGAGAAGAATCAGGAGGACAATAGTGAATATTAATTTGCTATTTGACACACAACTGGGTGGGCTCGGGGTGCAGTGTTCTGAACCCTGAGCCCATCCTTTTTTGAAGCCAATTAAGAGCCAATTAAAACCCCTTTGGAATCCATGCGTTCGGCACCCTGCATGTAGATTAGGGGCCAGGCTCATGGATTAGGAGCGCAGCGCCCCTGCACCCTGTATGGACGGGCCGCCACTGCTTCTCAATGACCTTAGTAACCACTGGAACCACACAAAGAAATTCATAACATCCAAAAAGTAAATAATAAAAAAAAAAAATCAGATTAACATGTATCAGATAATTAAACAATACATTCACATCTCAGTGCCAAGTTTCCAGCACATCCAGTGACGTGTAAATCTCATTAGTAAGATCAATTCACTTCCTTATCTGGTCGTTCACCTCATATATACTCATGAACACAATGAACACATAGGATCCGAACATCGCTGTTCTCCAGACAGCGGGTTCAAAGATTGTTCAGATATTTTAAATATTTCAGAGATCTCTTCCTGCAACTTAAAATATTTTTTTGTTATGGTTTTGCTAAATGATTTAGGATAAGCTAATACATACAATGTTATGGGTTTCTTGAGTGAATATTGGAATCTGAAGTATTAGAGTAGTGATGTTCAGATTCTATGTGATCATTTTGCACAGACCAACGTTCCTGCACCAAAAGACCCTGGTGCTACCAACCTCTACAACTTGCACGTTTCCCCTAAGCAACCAGTCATATGTTTGCTTCCAACTTTAACATATCTAATATATCTGAGATGATGGAAGTATATCCAGGGATATAATAAGAGGATAATGTATGTCTTGCCAAAATGATTTGCCATTACAAATTGTCCATCTTTAAAAAAACAAAAAAAACAAACAAACAAGAAAGACAGTAACGGATTCTTCCTTTATTGTAGAATTATATGGTATTCGTCCATTAGAGGGAGCTCCAATATTATGTTTGTAAAGGTTTACAGACAGCTAAAACCAGAGAGGAATGTAAAGATAGATAAATGATTGTTTTCCCCTCCAGCAGCATTTCAGGCCTGCTAGGGTCATTTGTGAAATATTGGCTTGTGTTCTCCTGTCATTCTAAGATATGTACTACCGCTGTGCTGTGGTGTTAAAGTCTAGGCTAAGGTTTGGGCTACTCATGAGAGGCAGCCTAATTATTTTGTTATGATCTATTTTTATTAATTACAATATTAAAAAATATTGTCATTTAACTGCTCATTTGATCATCTTATGTTAAAGCGAAACTGCACTGCATCTGAGCACAACAAACAAAAAACGCTATCTAATTCATTTATTTTGCTGAGAAATCACTCCCCTAGCATTTCAGGCTGTGACCATCTTAAGCAAGGGCAGATGATTCATGCAGTATTTACTTCCTCAAATCCATCTGCCCTTAGCTCAGGCATACAGACAGGAGGGTATGCTAGTCAGCAAACCTCTCCTTCCCTCCTGAAGATTCATGGGATGTATGACATCATTTGTCTAGGCGTGGAAACCAGAAAGTAACTGAAGAAATGTAAAAAAAAAAGTTTACAACAAGTAAATATGATATAATTTCCTATCTATTTGATGGTACTGATGCTACCAGCCTAAGGATTACCAATGATCAATGTTGATTGAGAGAGTTGTACTCACAGGGAGAAATGTACGCCCTTTGCCATGCAATAAGGCACTACAAGATATAGGAGCAAAGGCGATGGTGGCCATATTGCCTGTGCAGCCTGTGCTTTGTGGGACAGTGGCCTATGACAAGCAGGGGTGCCCCTTACCTAATATGAACCCTCGGGCCATATAGGCTAGATATATATGCAACATATGGCGCTGCATATGTTGCATATATACTTTGTTGGACAATTTTAGATCTATTGTTTTATGCGTGCTGCCCCTTTAAAACTTTTTTAAATCTTCTTTCTGAATTATTCTTTTACGGAACAGTATTTTTCTACCTAAGTGAGCGCGGGTTGCTACCTGTTTTATTGCATATAGGCTAGATGTACTCCACTGTTGGCAAGGGTACTTTGGGTCCATGGGTGCACTGATTTCACCCAGTAGAAAGCACATTCATATTTTCAAGTATGGCTATGATTACTTTGTGCAGCAAAAAAAGAAGAAAGTGCCGGCACCACCAGCATAGAAAAATAGTAGTTTATTGAAGTTTCATAAAAATCAGGAACTTGATAAGCACACACTATTCATGTGGCTTCAGCATGTGGCTAAGCATAGGTGTGTGAAACGTGTCTGCTGAAGCCACAGGAGTAGTGTTCCTGATTTTTATGAGGCTTCAATAAACTACTATTTTTCTATGCCGGTGTGGTGCCACCACTTTCTTCTTTTTTTTTTTGCTGTACATATCTTGGTTGCAGACCAAGGCTGGCATCTGGCTTCTTGTCACAGCAAGGGGAGATCTCAGTTTTTCACCTGGAGCGGTGCAATCTTTGTGCTATGATTACTTTGTGTTCTGTGCCAATGATTTTTTTCTCCTTTCACTGACCCTGCATACTGTAGACTTCACTTGCTTAGGCCTCATGCACACAGGGCATTTTTACAGCTGCTTTTAGCAGCGTCAGACTTTTTTTTTTTTTTTTGCAGCTTAAAAAATTCCTTTTCCATGTTATTCTATGACCTCGTGCACACACAGGCTTTTAGGAGCTGGCATAGGTGTTTTCAAGCTGCAAAAAAACCCCAGGACCAGCACATTCTGAGGTGCAGTGTTAGAGCCACAAAAACGTGGATACAGCCGCGTTAAGCCTCGTCAAGCGTTTCTCTGCCTCTATTCAAAATCAATGGTTCCCTATGGGAGCCCATTGATTTGAATAGAAGTCGCACCAGAAGTCGGATCATGATGATCCGACTTGCAGCGCAGCTTTTGTGCTGAGGATCTTGAAGGGGAACCCCTCACCAACATTAAAAACAAAACTGTGGAGTTTTCCCCCCAAGAGATGCCAGACCCTACGGTCTGGTATGAATTTTAACGGGAACCCCCATGCCAAAAAAATGGCATGGGGTCCCCCCAAATTCCATACCAGACCCTTATCCAAGCACGCAGCCTGGCAGGTCAGGAAGGGGGGGGCAACCGAACGCCCCCCCCTGGACCATACCAGGCTACATGCCCTCAACATGGGGGGGGGGGGGGTGGGTGCTTTGGGACGGGGGGGCTGCCCCCCTCACCCAAAGCACCTTGTCCCCATGGGGACAAGGGCCTCTTCCCGATGATCCTGGCCGATGGTTGTTGGGGTCTGCGGGCGGGGGGATTATCAGAATCTGGAAGCCCCCTTTAAAAAGGGGGCCCCCTGATCCCAACCCCCCACCCTATGTGAATGAGTATGGGATACATTGTACCCCTACCCATTCACGCAAAAAAGTGTCAAGAATAAAAACAGTACACAGGTTTTTAATAAAGTAATTTATTGAAGCAGCTCCAGTGTCTCTTCCGATCTCTTCTCCCTCCAGTGATGTCTTCATCCTCCAGTTTTTCTCCTCTCTGCACTGATGTCTTCTCTCGCTGCCACTTCTCCTCTCTCTGCTGATGTCTTCTCCCTCAGCCTATTCTCCTCTCTCCACTGATGTCTTCTGCTTCTGCCAGGTCTCCTCTCTCCACTGTCTTCTCCCTCTGTTCTTCCTTCAATGTTCACTCGACGCAATCTCCCAGTGTAATGCTAGGGCCGCCGTGTGCCATTACTTATATAGGCATGGGAAGGGGCCACTGGGTGGCATCATCCTGAGGCCCCACCCCTTGTGATGTCACCGCCTGGGGCATGATGGGAGTGTATAACTAAAGTATAAGTATAACTAAACTTTTTTTTAGTTTTGGATAGAGTGGAGAGGGATTAGAACACATGTCATGATTTTATTGCTGTCTGTGCTCCGGTAAAGGAGATTCACCTTCTCTATTTGTCCTGTTTACCATTATCATTGAAAGTGGAAGTAAAAGAAATACTAAATTTGGTTTGTCCCCAGAAAAGCAATAGCGGGGAAAACTTCCAATGGGGACATGAACTGGGGATCCACAAGGAATTCCCTTAATATGCAGGAATTTTCTCCCACTTCCTGTCTTGCTATGGGACAGGAAGTGAAGGAAAATCTTGGCAATGGGACACAGAAAGCGAAAAAAAAAAACCTGACAGGGGTTATAAGTCTCCCTTGCCCTATCCATAATGAAAAAAAGTTTTGCCTATAGTTCTACGTTAAAGGCTCTTTCACACAGGCGTCAGTAAAAATAGACACCCACAGTACAGTCTCTCTTTTAGTGCTGGGGGCTGGAACAAGAAGAGCGTTCCAGCACATGACGCCCCACTGCCACTCAGCAATCTGAATAGTACCAAATAACCTGCAGGCCACATATAGAGGGCTCTAAGGGCTGGTTCACTACAGTGCAAACAACCTGCGCTGAGATCCATTAAAAGTACATTATTGTAATGTGTTTCCGATGCCAGTGTGAATGTAGCCTTGGCAAAATGGCAGCAGGAAGAGGAAACACTTTTTTTAAAAATGTGTTTGTACTATGCAATCATGTGCAGATGTATTGTGGTGGGATGCTCTGTATAGTGTTGTTACAGTGATATATGGTGCATAAACGATGCTAGTGTAGCACCCTCCTGAAAAGAATGTTAGTAAAGCTAGTCAAATGTAGTTATTTTTGTTTGCTGAGTATTGAAAGCATGCACTGGAAGCTTCTTGTTTGCAGCAGTAGCTTTGCTTTTATGGAGGATTGCAATGCATGTCTTTACATCATGGTAAACAGGAACAGGAAGAAAACACAAACAAGTACACAGAAAAGCAATAAGGAAGGTACATCCTGTGATTACATTACTATTTAATACACACTATAACACTGCAGTGGCACCTGCGGGCATAGATAGGTACAATGCATACAGTATATAGTTCACAGTATATTTAAGCAGATTGCTGTTGTTCTTTCTACCCCTTCTCAACAGCATGTGCTTTTCCAAATTACATTCAACTTCTTCTGGAAATAACTATGACGTTCCTTCAACAAAGGCTTGGTGAGGGCATCAGCAGTCATCTCCTCTGACGGGCAGTATTGAATGTCAATAACACCTTACTCTTGATTGTCCCTCAGTAGGTGATACTTGACATCAATGTGTTTGGTCCTGGTATTGACCCCTTCTGATTGTGTAAGCTTTATACATCCCTGGTTGTCTTCGAAAATGGGAATTGGTTTTGACATGTCTATCCCAATGTCCACAAAAAGTTGACGAAACCATATCGCTTCTTGACATGTTTGTGCTGCTGCAATTTACTCTGCTTCAGTTGAAGATAGAGTGACAGTTACCTGCTTTCGACTAGACCAACTTATGGTTCCTTCACCATACTGGAAGATGAATCCACTTGTGGAGTTGCAGCCTGTGCCCCTGGCCCAGTCAGCATCCACATATCTGGCCAGTTTTGGACTTGATGTTGCTGGCAACCGTAACTTCATCTGAATTGTTCCTTTGAGATACCGTATCACTCTTTTTATAGACAGGCCCGAAGCAAAAAAAAAAAAAAAAAAAATAAGCGCAGGGCCTTAATGACAGGGTGCCCTGGGAGGAGACAGAAGGGTTAAGGCTGACAAGGGGTGGGGAGCAGTACAGGGCGGGTGAGGGTTTTTAAGGAGGGGGCGTTGCCCACAGGCAGCAGAGCGGGAACAGCAGAGAATTAGAGAGGACCCGCAGCTTAGTGCTCCGTGAGGGTAGGCCATGGCAGACATTGAAGCCTTACTGCGGCAGCTCCATGCGGCCGCTTCCCAGCGCGGCGCAGGCTGGCTGCAGCAACGGATGACAGAGATGGGTGTGGATCCGGAGGTCGGAGGGGAGCGGATGCCGGCGCGTGCTCGGCGGTCGCGGCCGCCGGAGCGGTATAGTCCCACCGCTTCCCCTGGAGCCGTGCGCCACACTGGGAGCCCGGATTCGGACCCTCCAGGCGGATCGGCCCGGCCTGCACAGCTGGCGGCTGGTCGGTCCCCTGAGAGGAATCCCCGACGCCGGCGCGGCTCTGCCAGGCGGGGCAGGGTGTTGTCCAGGTCCCCTCCCCCGCCTGGACGGCGTGGGAGTGAGCAGACGGCGGTCCCCCCGCAGGGCGCGGTCCAGGCCCAGGGGACGACCCGGCGTAGGAGTGATGGGCGGGAGGCCTGCCAGTCGGGTGGAGCGGCAGGTACTCCAGCACGGCGCACGCGCAGTGCGGCCGGCGTTGAGGAGAGGCCGGTCATCTGGAACAAACGAAGAGGAGACGGTCGGGACGCGGGCGGAGGCCCTCGTTGCGCGGTGGGATCGAGCAGCGGCCTGCCCTCCCCGGTGATAGCGACCATCCGCGACTAAGAAGGACATCGCCGCGATCGGAGGGAGAGAGGTACAGCTCGGATGAAGTGAAGGCGGAGGGGTCAGCAGCGGTGGAAGCAGGAGCAGCGGCTGCGGCGGCTCCGCCTGGGCAGCCTGGTGAGTGCAACAATTCATCCCTTTCTTCATTTTGTTTGAACCTGTGTCAGCTGCTGGGTATAGATAGGCGGGACCTAGCGGGTAGAGTTGCTGGGACTACCCGGCACGCAGCGGCAGCTGGGTCCGCTGGGTCCGGGGCAGCCCTGGGGCAAGGGGTACAGCAGGGTGGTTCGCCGGTGGAGGCATGGGTTACGCCTGCCGCGGTGGCGGCTGGCTCCCCGGTTGCGAGTCCCGCTGGGTGCGGGGGAACTCCCCCGGTGCCCTCCCCTGGGGGGGGTCGACACAACGGGGGGGAGACGGGTGTACCCGACGCAGCGCGGGGCGAGGTATATGTCTGCTTCCAGGGCCCCCTGGGGGCTCACTTGAAGCAGGAGATGCGGGAGAAAATATGGCACAGCGAGTACGTGGACATATTTTCACTGCTCCCTTTGGAGCGTTTTAATCTGGACCGGGTGCGGTCGGAGGAGTCCCGCCGGGAGGACGAGGAGCGTAGGCGGTCACGTTTTATTCCGCGGACATTCGCCAATTGGCTCCAGGCGTTTGCCATTTTGGCCAGCATCATAGGGGAGAGGCAGCCGGAGTGCTGCTCGCCCTTATTCTGCTACCTGGACGCCATTAGCGAGGCACACAGGGTGTACGGGGGCTTGGCGTGGTTGCGGTACGATGAACAGTTCCGGCAACGGAAGGCGCTGCGGTCGTCGATACGTTGGGATCACAAAGACATAGGTCTTTGGATGAAACTGATGACGCCCACGCAGGGAGGGTCTTCCCAGTTTTTTCAGGGGGGGGGCGGCGGTCCGGGCGCCCCGGGACTGCTGGTCTCTAAGCGAAAGGGGTTGTGCTGGCAGTTCAACGAAGGCAGCTGCCGTTTCGGGGTTGGTTGTAGGTTCCGCCATGAGTGTTCAGGCTGCAGTGGTCCCCACCCCCTCTCCCGCTGTGTTAGACAGGGTAAGGGACGTGCCGGTGATACTGCGGGAAAAGGGGAGGACTCCGGTGAACGTTCACAGGCTGCTCCCCTTCCTAAATAGGTATCCGGACCGGGCGGCGGCCCGGTTGTTGGAAGCGGGTTTTACGGAAGGTTTTAGGATCCCATGATCGATGTCGGTGTTTCCCCCATTTGCTGACAACTTGCGGTCGGCCCGCCTACACCCGGAGGTGGTGTCGGGGAAGCTGGACAGAGAAGTGGGGCTGGGCCGGATGGCGGGCCCCTTTCGGGACCCGCCACTCGGTAACCTGGTGGTATCCCCCTTGGGTGTCGTTCCCAAAAAAGAGCCGGGTAAGTTCTGCCTCATTCATCACCTGTCATTCCCTAAAGGGGGGTCGGTCAATGATGCCATAGATCCGGAAGCGTGCGCGGTGTCCTACACTTCCTTTGATGCGGCGGTCCGGTGGGTACGTCGATATGGCCAAGGCTCGCTATTGGCGAAATCGGATATTGAGGCTGCGTTCCGGCTCCTGCCGGTCCACCCGGAATGCTTTCACCTGCTGGGTTGCAGGTGGAAGGAGTTGTTTTACGTGGATCGTTGTCTCCCGATGGGCTGTTCGGTTTCTTGCGCATTGTTCGAACGATTCAGTTCGTTCGTGGAATGGGTGGTGCGGGAAGTTTCGGGCGTTAGCTCGGTGATCCATTACCTGGATGACTTCCTGTGTATAGGCCCGCCGGGAAACAAATTGTGTGGGGTTTTATTGGCCACGTTGCAACACGTTGCAGAGCGTTTTGGTATTCCCCTAGCGGCAGAGAAAACGGAGGGCCCGTCCACGCGGATGACGTTTCTGGGGATTGAGATAGATACGTTGGCCATGGAATGTCGGTTGCCAGGGGACAAACTGTCGGCTTTGCGGCAGGACATCCGGGGAGCGTTGGGTAGGCGTTCCATCCAATTGCGGGTCTTGCAGTCCCTGCTGGGCAAACTCAATTTCGCCTGTAGGATACTTCCTATGGGGAGGATTTTTAGCCGCAGACTGTCTGCGCCGACAGCGGGCATTGTCTCTCCTCGTCACTTTGTGACGTTGAATGGGGAGCTCCGGGCAGATTTACAGGTATGGGACATGTTTTTACAGAACTTCAACGGTCGGGCGTTGTGGCAGGACGGCCCGGTAAGCAGTTCCGACTTGGAGCTGTATACGGACGCGGTGGGGTCCTGGAGATACGGCGCCTTTTTGGGAGGCAAGTGGAGTGCGGAGCCGTGGCCGGAGTCATGGCGAGCAGCCGGGTTTTGTAAGAACCTAGTGCTCTTGGAATTGTTTCCGGTTCTGGTGGCACTGGAGGTGTGGGGTCCGGTTTTTAGCAATAAAAAGGTGAGGCTTCATTGTGACAACATGGGGGTGGTGCAAGTCATCAATCACTTGTCAGCCGCGTCTCCACCGGTGGTGAGATTACTTCGCCATCTGGTGCTGCGATGCTTGCAGGGTAATGTATGTTTATATGCAGTTCACCTACCAGGGATCACTAACGGAGTGGCTGATGCATTGTCTCGCTTCCAGCTGGACAGGTTTCGGCAGTTGGCACCGGGAGCGGAGCAACAAGGGTCGCCGTGTCCGGAAGGGCTTTGGAGGATTGCATGGGAGTCGCTGCGGGCTTGATCAGGAGGTCGGTAAGTGAGGGCACCTGGCTAGCTTACGCGAAGGCATGGCAGGAGTGGTCGGACCTGTTACGAGAGACGGGGGTGGGCCCGGTTGGCACTGAGGCAGAATCTGTGCTGTTATACTTTATTGGCAAAAACTTCTCTCTGGGTGTGTCGGTTTCATCGTTGAGTAGGAAACTGGCCGGGGTGGCATTTTGGTGTAAGCTCTTGGGGGTCAGGGATTGTACTAAGGGGTTTTTGGTGCGGCAGGCGTTGAGGGGTTATAGAAAGGGTCGGGGCAGGCAGGATGGTAGGAGGCCAGTGACCTTTGCGGTCCTTCAGCGCCTGGGGGGCAGGGTCGAGAACGTGTGCTCATCTTCCTTCGAGGCGCTGTTGTTCCGCACGGCCTTTTGTTTGGCCTTCTTTGGGGCCTTTCGGATAAGGGAGCTGGTGAGCCGGAGTACTGCCGTGCACGGCGGTCTCCAGGTGGAGGACGTAACCTGCAGCGAGTCGGCGGTCGTGGCACGGATACGACGCTCCAAGACGGATCAGGTGGGTAGAGGGGCGGTAGTACGCCTTTTCCAGGTTCGCGGTTCCGCGATTTGCCCGGTGGCGGTCATGAGGGAGTATATGAGACGTCGCCCGGGGACGGGCGGGGCATTGCTCGTTCATGAGGACGGAAAACCCTTATCTGTTTTTCAATTTACGGCGGTTTTTAAGCGCTGTATGGCGGCGGAGGGTTTTCCGGCAGCTGAATATTCGTCACACTCCTTCCGCATCGGGGCTGCTACGGAGGCAGCCCGGTGGGGTTTGGATGATGCAATAGTAAAGCGGATTGGTAGGTGGGAGTCGGACCACTTTAGGATCTATGTACGTCCTCAGCTCATTCAAGGGGCTGGGGCTGTTTGATATATGGGGGTATGGTTGGTGGTGTTCTTGGTTTGCTATTTTGTTGTTGTTCTTTTACAGATGGCGAACCGGCTTTGGTGTGGGTGCTCGGGCACTCTGATGTGTTCTGGGGGGCCAAATGGGCCGATGTGCGACCGAACGGTCGGCAGTTAGGATTATCCCGGGACGCAGCGTTGGTGAGGTGGATTGGGGTGCCGGGTTTGTTATGGTCTAGGGTCCTGCCGGAATTTAGGAAGTTTGCCGAGTTAGACAGGGCCCCTGATGTTTTAGTTTTACACGCAGGGGGGAACGATTTAGGTGTTCGTTCCATGCGTCACTTGATACGTGATATCAAGTTTGACTTTTTGCGCCTCCAAACTGACTTTCCTAGGACAGTGATAGTTTGGTCAGACATAGTGGCCCGCACCTCTTGGCGCTTTGCCAGGTCGGTTGAAAAGATAAACAAAGCCAGGGTAAAAGTAAACAAGGAGGTTGGCCGCTTTATAGCACGTAATGGCGGACTGGTGGTCAGGCACACCGACTTGGAGATGGATACCTGGCGGTATCTGAGGGGTGATGGGGTGCACCTCAATGCCGTGGGCATTGATCTGTGGAGCCTGGGGCTCCAGGATGGGGTGCACCGAGCACTGCGTGCGTGGAGGGGCTCACTGGCGTAAGGCTTTACGCAGTGAGCGGTGGCGGTTGGGGTCTCAGGAGGCCGGTCAAGTTGGTCTATTTGAGGATCCATCGTAGGTATGGAGTCCTCAGTGGTGGTCAGTTACACAGGGTAACTGAAAAGAAGGAATGTACCCGAGCCGGCGTAGTGCGGCTGGGATATGGGCGGTAAAATACAGATATGATTGGTGATATGGGGCCTCCTGAGATTCCTACTGGCTTAATAAATATGTTCGGTTTATGTTGTTTAATGGTTTTATTGGTTTGTTAAAATAAAACGGCCTAATGGCCAATTTTCTCCATACGGTGTGCAGTGTCGTTATTTATAGGTTAAGGTATACGCATAAGGTCTACCCGGGTCAAGACAGGCCCGAAGCAAAAAAAAAAAATAAGCGCAGGGCCTTAATGACAGGGTGCCCTGGGAGGAGACAGAAGGGTTAAGGCTGACAAGGGGTGGGGAGCAGTACAGGGCGGGTGAGAGTTTTTAAGGAGGGGGCGTTGCCCACAGGCAGCAGAGCGGGAACAGCAGAGAATTTCCACCCTCCCTCCCTTTTCTTTTCTTGTATTTAATTGCTGGATATGAAGACTGTTGAAGGTGGCGGTTGGGGTCTCAGGAGGCCGGTCAAGTTGGTCTGTTTGAGGATCCATCGTAGGTATGGAGTCCTCAGTGGTGGTCAGTTACACAGGGTAACTGAAAAGAAGGAATGTACCCGAGCCGGCGTAGTGCGGCTGGGATATGGGCGGTAAAATACAGATATGATTGGTGATATGGGGCCTCCTGAGATTCCTACTGGCTTAATAAATATGTTCGGTTTATGTTGTTTAATGGTTTTATTGGTTTGTTAAAATAAAACGGCCTAACGGCCAATTTTCTCCATACGGTGTGCAGTGTCGTTATTTATACAGGGAGTGCAGAATTATTAGGCAAGTTGTATTTTTGAGGAATAATTTTATTATTGAACAACAACCATGTTCTCAATGATTCCAAAAACTCATTAATATCAAAGCTGAATATTTTTGGAAGTAGTTTTTAGTTTGTT